>CALYLW010001459.1:133880-206380 GCA_944989445.1 Ampullaceana balthica
GGGTTTAATCTGGCCTGTTACACCTGTGCTGTTTCCGCAATGACTGACAAAAGACTTACAACTCCCCCCCCCCGCCTTTTTTTTATTGGACACCATTCGCAACTTACCCTAATCCCCCTTTCTTTTCATTTTATTTGCTTTAGAAATTCGACTGTTATGACCCAAGCATTCAACTCGTGTTCCTCTATATCAACTAAAGTCTAGACAGAAGCATCCTGTTACTATAGGCAGAGGGGAGGTTAGGATCATTTTCAAGGGTGGGATGAAAATGATATTTTAAAAAAAAATGTTAACGATGTTAAGACAGTGTTTCTCAAACTGTCTTAGACGTACGTCTGGGATTACCGGAAGAGTTTTGCATGTGTGTGGATACGTGCAGCGTGGCTGTTTGTTTAAAAAAAATATACGATTTTTTTTTCAAAGTTCAATGCATGTGCAGTTGCCTTAATTTTTTTAATATTTTAAATCATCATTTTTTTCAACAAGAGTTAATAGACGTTAAAATGTTGGGATCTATCAACTGGCCTTAACTTAAATCCAACCTTAAACCTTACACTAAGCCTTGAAACCTAATCCTAACCCTAAACCCAAAACCCAGTTCTGGAACTGACTAACCGAAACCCGTAAACCTAAAAAATAGAAATGCAACTTTTCCAAACAGAACTTGCAAACAGACGCATCAAGCCGATGACGTCATCTCTATCTCATTGTTATCAAGACACGTCGTCAATTCAACCAAGGACACAACTCCCCGGACACTTTTGGTCCCAAAGACAGACCCCCCCCCCTCACACACATTCGAACATTAAGGTCCCTTGAAAACTGCATTTCGGTTAGGACAAATTTGCAAGAGGAGTTTCGACCAAGGGGTCATCATTTGACTATTAAAATATTGGTAAATACATATAATCTCAAGTCTGTCATCATACACAAATTTAAGTAACAAGCCGAATGATTACTTTATTTTACATTATATATTACAGACGCTTTGTAATGTTCTTGCAAATGGAACAAGAAAAGTTTTTTTTTAAAATTCCTTTGTCTATCTGACTGCTGAATTAGATCGTCGTTGTTTAGTAGTTCTACATTATATTGTCAAGCTTTAGTTTGTAGTATGAATTTCACGTGAGTTATTCTAACTTCTTTAAGAGGCCGTCTACGACAAATGCACCTGACCCCCCTAACTTCAGATCGCCTAAGACGACTTAAGTTATTTGTTCAACCATTCCGACTATACACCTTTATAATATTGTATTCTCATATCGCTTTATGTTAACAAAAGCTAACGTTGTTCCAATTTAAAATTAAAAAAAATTAGATATCTGCCTTTTGTCTTTCTGAATGTGCCCCAGTAGGACAACGGGCAGACAACTCATCTGACTTCAATAGGTATCTCTGAGACAAAGGGAAGCAATTCAACACATTTTCTTCCATAACAATGGTCGATTGATCAACTCAAGGGACATCACGAATTAAAATCCTCATTTCTGCACGTGTCACAGATGGTATTAGCCAGGGAGGGCCTCCAAGCTGGGAGGATACATGGAAGAGGTTAAGTCAGTTTCATTCGTGGGAGAAAAAAATACAGGAAATACTTTACTAATTAACGTGTCAATAGATTATTTTAAAAATCGGTTCTCCTCTTTCCGCTCTTAACCACCTTTTACATTTCTGAACCCTAACTGGGGTATGTTTGGGATCCGCTTTTGGAAGGGCATTTTCGTTATGTAAGAAACTTTGGAAAAAGTAAAATCTTGTGATACGATGTACTGTTACAACACTACATATATAGTCATCTATGAAATGAGCGATACTATGATATGAAAGATACTACATACTCATTTTACTCCATCATAATGTCAATCTATCTTTAAACCAGATAAATTTTTTAACGCAAAATAAAATGGGAAGTATCGGATGATTGTTAGAAGCTATAGGTGTCCGCAGGTGATGCTAAATGTGTCAGGGAGTGATGCTAAATGTGTCAGGGAGTGATGCTAAATGTGTCAGGGAGTGATGCTAAATGTGTCAGGGAGTGATGCTAAATGTGTCAGGGAGTGATGCTAAATGTGTCAGGGAGTGATGCTAAATGTGTCAGGGAGTGATGCTAAATGTGTCAGGGAGTGATGCTAAATGTGTCAGGGAGTGATGCTAAATGTGTCAGGGAGTGATGCTAAATGTGTCAGGGAGTGATGCTAAATGTGTCAGGGAGTGATGCTAAATGTGTCAGGGAGTGATGCTAAATGTGTCAGGGAGTGATGCTAAATGTGTCAGGGAGTGATGCTAAATGTGTCAGGGAGTGATGCTAAATGTGTCAGGGAGTGATGCTAAATGTGTCAGGGAGTGATGCTAAATGTGTCAGGGAGTGATGCTAAATGTGTCAGGGAGTGATGCTAAATGTGTCAGGGAGTGATGCTAAATGTGTCAGGGAGTGATGCTAAATGTGTCAGGGAGTGATGCTAAATGTGTCAGGGAGTGATGCTAAATGTGTCAGGGAGTGATGCTAAATGTGTCAGGGAGTGATGCTAAATGTGTCAGGGAGTGATGCTAAATGTGTCAGGGAGTGATGCTAAATGTGTCAGGGAGTGATGCTAAATGTGTCAGGGAGTGATGCTAAATGTGTCAGGGAGTGATGCTAAATGTGTCAGGGAGTGATGCTAAATGTGTCAGGGAGTGATGCTAAATGTGTCAGGGAGTGATGCTAAATGTGTCAGGGAGTGATGCTAAATGTGTCAGGGAGTGATGCTAAATGTGTCAGGGAGTGATGCTAAATGTGTCAGGGAGTGATGCTAAATGTGTCAGGGAGTGATGCTAAATGTGTCAGGGAGTGATGCTAAATGTGTCAGGGAGTGATGCTAAATGTGTCAGGGAGTGATGCTAAATGTGTCAGGGAGTGATGCTAAATGTGTCAGGGAGTGATGCTAAATGTGTCAGGGAGTGATGCTAAATGTGTCAGGGAGTGATGCTAAATGTGTCAGGGAGTGATGCTAAATGTGTCAGGGAGTGATGCTAAATGTGTCAGGGAGTGATGCTAAATGTGTCAGGGAGTGATGCTAAATGTGTCAGGGAGTGATGCTAAATGTGTCAGGGAGTGATGCTAAATGTGTCAGGGAGTGATGCTAAATGTGTCAGGGAGTGATGCTAAATGTGTCAGGGAGTGATGCTAAATGTGTCAGGGAGTGATGCTAAATGTGTCAGGGAGTGATGCTAAATGTGTCAGGGAGTGATGCTAAATGTGTCAGGGAGTGATGCTAAATGTGTCAGGGAGTGATGCTAAATGTGTCAGGGAGTGATGCTAAATGTGTCAGGGAGTGATGCTAAATGTGTCAGGGAGTGATGCTAAATGTGTCAGGGAGTGATGCTAAATGTGTCAGGGAGTGATGCTAAATGTGTCAGGGAGTGATGCTAAATGTGTCAGGGAGTGATGCTAAATGTGTCAGGGAGTGATGCTAAATGTGTCAGGGAGTGATGCTAAATGTGTCAGGGAGTGATGCTAAATGTGTCAGGGAGTGATGCTAAATGTGTCAGGGAGTGATGCTAAATGTGTCAGGGAGTGATGCTAAATGTGTCAGGGAGTGATGCTAAATGTGTCAGGGAGTGATGCTAAATGTGTCAGGGAGTGATGCTAAATGTGTCAGGGAGTGATGCTAAATGTGTCAGGGAGTGATGCTAAATGTGTCAGGGAGTGATGCTAAATGTGTCACTTGAGACAAGCATAGACGAGGGTAGCGGGTAGACGAGGGACAAAGGCGTTCTTAGAAGTGGCGGGACATAGTTGTTATTGGATATAGAAGGACAAAGAGGTGAAAAAATATGTCTTAGAAGTAAATAATTATTATTTGTTGGATGTGGATAAAAATAATGTTGTTGGAAGCGGATGGATCAATATCCAGACTAACAGGTCAACAGACTGATAGACGCTTTGACGCTTCATTAGTGATACGGTTCTGTTAGTCCCACCAGGCATACAGCCTTGATATTTTGTTTGTTACTGTGGATTTCCTTTTCCTGTTTCCTAGCACTTTGGAAGGAGCACTTTGAAGAGCTTTAAAACAGGCCGAAACCAGAGAACCCACCAGATATTCAACCAGCTGATAATGACCTGCTAATAGACTGCTATATTCCCACAATTAAACAGCTCAGAAATGAAAAGGCTGCAGGACCTGATGGCATCCCAGCAGAGTCAATGAAGGTGGATTTGGAAACCAGTGTGGAAATGCTAAACCCTCTGTTTATGAAGATATGGGAAGAGGAGCAAGTTCCTTCCGATTGGAAGGAGGGATACCTTATCAAGATCCCAAAGAAGGGGGTTTTAAGCTCCTGTTCAAACTACAGAGGGGTCACCCTGCTGTCCATCCCTGGAAAGGTTTTCACCCGTGTACTACTTAACAGGATAAAAAACGCTGTAGACCCTCTGTTGCGGGACCAACAAGCTGGCTTTCGCACCAACAGACACTGCACTGACACTGCGCATCATTCTAGAGCAGCCACTAGAGTGGAACTCACCTCTCTATGTCAACTTTGTTGACTATGAAAAAGCCTTCGACAGTGTGGACAGGCAAGCCCTTTGGAGATTGCTAAGGCATTATGGGGTGCCACAGAATATTACTGAAATAATCAGAAACACGTACGAAGGTATAACGTGCTGAGTTGTCCATGGTCAGCAGGTGACAGATGCTTTGAGTTGTCCATGGTCAGCAGGTGACAGATGCTTTGAGTTGTCCATGGTCAGCAGGTGACAGATGCTTTGAGTTGTCCATGGTCAGCAGGTGACAGATGCTTTGAGTTGTCCATGGTCAGCAGGTGACAGATGCTTTGAGTTGTCCATGGTCAGCAGGTGACAGATGATTTGCGTTGTCCATGGTCAGCAGGTGACAGATGTCCAGGTGAAGACTAGAGAGGCAACAACACATTTCGACATTTAAAGATCTTATGGTTTGTAAATTTGATGATTCACTCGATGATAGCTCCAATGGAAGGAGAGTAAATTTTAAGACACATCTTTTGTACCTAAAGATCTATCTTTTGTACCTGACAATCATTTAAAGATCTATCTTTTTTACCATACAATTATTTTAAGTTAATTACCTAACATTAATTTTAGGAAATCTCCATCGCACCTTAATAAAACCAAACAGTCAGATTTTGTTAATAAAGGGTACTTCGGCGTCATTTTTAATTTAATTACCGCCATTTCCCTCGGTGTCACCGCCTTTTGTCCCCGATGGGATTATCCCCCTTATGTACGAGGTAACAGCAATACTATCTCCCCTGATCTTCAACGTATCTCACGTTTAGCTCTGATAGCGGCCAGAATTTTATAACGTGATGTGACACCAGCGGCTCTCGAAAACGAAAATGATACCCCTCATTGTGTAGTTATCCACTGTGGATGCTCCTCACCAAGGGTCACTTTGTTAAACCCTGGTCTCTTTGATTGTTTTTAATGTTTTATATTTTTAAAAAATAAATAAAAGGAATAAAAACATTGAGTTGCACCAAACCTTCCCAAAAAAAAGCTAGACATCATCTAACAGTTTTGAGAATCACTGACTAAGCAAGTCGTTAAGATGTTATAAAATTAAATGTCATATCACCTCATTAAAATAAAGTTTTATTGATATTTATTGTGATCGATTGTGGGATTTAATGTGAGATATAAAATTTGATCAGCTAACACAAAAGTTCTGAGTCCCCCCTGTGTGACTACTTAGTTTGTGACTAAAAAATTATTTTCTGCTTTTTCATGCGGGATTCTACATTCCTCACTGCAGCCTGGGCCTCATTCTTTTAAAAAAGTTTTTTTGTTCATTTTATTTTCTACTTTTACGCGTTAACAAAATATTTGTAAAACTTAATTTCATTCATGAAGTCCTGTTAAATGTCCTGTTAGCCAAGTTCATCTAGAGACGAAATTTGTGAGCAAAATTTGACATTTTATATAAATATAAACTTACACATTCTTAACTCCTTTCCATATGTGCGCTGATCCACTTAGCAAAAAAAATATTTTTTTGCACAACACATGGATCGTCTATATAAGACATTCTATGATTTCGCTTGTTCTATCTGGAATGATTTTCTATACACATACACATATCATATACACAACACGACTATGCATCACGGGAAGTGTGTCATTTTTTACTTTTGTTTTTCCGCCCGACCGACCGCCTGCGAACCCAAGAGACGACGGTGAAGTTAATATAAGGGATTGAATTAAACAACCCCGTAAAAACAAAGTTTTTGACTATAAATCCCTTATATATGAGACATAACTAAAAACGTATTTATCATGCTTAAACGCGACACACATTTACAGACTGAGATTGCCTTAAATACACTTTGTTGTAAAACGGAAAAAGTTTTTGGTCACGGATGGTTGAACTTAACTCAGCGTGACGCGTAAAATGTCAACAAAAGCTTGCCGCTACATATAGAGATAAACTAAAAATGCATTAATTTAATTACGGTACATTCGATCGATTTTAAAATTTAATAGCTTTATCCTTCCCACAAGCCAAACCTACTGTGAAAATTTCAGCTCTCTAGCAAGTCAAAAAACGTGTTTATGAGCGTCTTTAAAAAGTTGACGACAGAACCGGGTGCGTTGAATCCGGAATCCTTGACGAGTTAATATGATAGAGGCCTAAAAAAGAACGAGTGGCCCGGGGGGCTGAGGGGGAGGGGAAGAACAGGGGTTCTCATACAATATGTCGACTAAATATGGGACCAAAGCCAAACGCACATAGATTGGAGCTGAAGACCGCATAGCTTGGAGATTTAAAGGAGATGCAAGCCGCTGATTTTTGGATGATGTTGGGAAGAGACCTTTCACTTCGGCTTTGCCACAAACAACAAACAAATAGTTTACACGGCTCTTATTACTGAAAGCTTCACTCACCTGTTTCCGTCATCTTTTAAAAATCTGTCTCAGTGGCGCCCCAAACCCTTCTGGTGCCGATCGAGGCTCGCCATTAGCACCCCACACCCCTATCGAGGCACGTCACTAGCATCCCGCACCCCTATCGAGGCAAGCAATTAGCACCCCGCACCCCTTTGATACTCAAACTGTGATTAGTATTGAACACCCCATTGTCAGGTGAGTGCAGTCTGTACGTGCTAACTTGGAATCTCTTGAAAACTTCATGAGATTTCGCACTAATAAAACATGTATAGCACAACACGCTAAGATGATATGTCGTTACGTCATCGCGCAATGAATTCTAGATTATCCTATACTTATCTTTGACATATCATGAAAGTCACTTAAAGGTAACTGTCACCCAATGAAAGGTCAAATAAAAAAAATAATAAAAAGAAAAAAACGTCCAAGGCTTCAAATGTACAGTCATTTCTACAGTTTTCTTTCGGAGCGCCCTAATGGAGTTTCTTCCCTATCGCTAATCTATATCAACTCTACCTTAAATATATCTTCTATACCTGTAATAACTCTACCTAGATCTTCCTTAAATATATCTTCTATACCTGTATTACCTCTAGCTAGATCTTCCTTAAATACATCTTCTATACCTGTATCAAATCTAGCTAGATCTTCCTTAAATGCATCTTCTATACCTGTATCAACTCTAGCTAGATCTTCCTTAAATACATCTTCTATACCCTGTATCAATTCTAGCTAGATCTTCCTTAAATACATCTTCTATACCTGTATCAACTCTAGCTAGATCTTCCTTAAATACATCTTCTATACCTGTATCAACTCTAGCTAGATCTTCGTTTAATACATCTTCTATAACTGTATCAACTCTAGCTAGATCTTCCTTAAATACATCTTCTATACCTGTATCAACTATAGCTAGATCTTCCTTAAATACATCCGCTATACCTGTATCAACTCTAGCTAGATTGTCCTTAAATACGTCTTCGATACCTGTTTCAACTCTAGCTAGATCTTCGTTAAATACATCTTCTATACCTGTATCAACTCTAGCTAGACCTTCCTAAGCTACAACCTCTATACCTATAACTACATTTGCTAGATCTTCTCTAGCTACATCATATCTAGCTATACCTATTATACTTATACATGCTCTAACTACAACTACGTTTCGACCTGCATCTTCTCTTACAACATATTCTCTACCAATATTTACTTAAGGCACTTAAGCTCCTCTACCTGCACCAACTCTACGAACACCACTTTATATCATTTGTAGTTACATCTTTTTTACAGTATGTACTATAGATACATCTCTTCTATCTTTATTTCATCTAGCTAGATCCTCTCTATATCTATATCTACTCTAGCGACATATTCTCCGACTGTATCTATTCGGGTTAACTTTTCCCCACTCTATCATTTACAATAAGATCTACTCTAGCGACATATTCTCAGACTGTATTTATTCGGGTTAACCTTTCCCCACTCTATCATTTACAATAATATCTACTCTAGCGACATATTCTCAGACTGTATTTATTCGGGTTAACTTTTCCCCACTCTATCATTTACAATAATATCTACTCTAGCGACATATTCTCCGACTGTATCTATTCGGGTTAACTTTTCCCCACTCTATCATTTACAATAATATCTACTCTAGCAACATATTCTCCGACTGTATCTATTCGGGTTAACTTTTCCCCACTCTATCATTTACAATAATATCTACTCTAGGCTTCACCTCTACCACACTGTCTAAAGGGCCGTCAATAAATGACGTCACGTGCCTGTGGGGAAGGGGGGGGCACGCATTTGTGACGATGTGTGACGAGTGGGAGGGGGTGTTTAAAAATGTGACGTCACATCAAAACGCGCAACTTTAAATAAAAGCTCAACTTAAATATTTGTTTGCTTTCAATTTATTTAACGGCGTTTTCAATGGCTTCACGCATGCTACGATATTAGAGTGCAACCTTACTCTAAATATATACTTAAATGTAAAAAAAAAGTAATTAAAAACATTATAATCTTCAATTATAAAATACGGCTTTAATGGGGGGGGGGAATGTCAAAAGTTTGTGACGTCATATTGTAGGGAAAGTCTAAGTTATTGAGACGAAGTGTGACGAGAGGGGGGGGGTAAAAATCGGCCCAAATCGCGTGACGACATTTATGGACGGTCCCTAATCTTCTCTACTTCTATATCTTCTTAAGCTTTGTTTTCTCTAGCTATATATAACCATATCTCCTTCACATATATCTTCTAATGCCAAATCTCTTCAAGATTTAGTTAGCATTTCTTCCGATGTTTTCGTTACTTCTTAGTCATTTTGATCTCTGAGGATTCCATACAAGTGTCCGACTTGTTAAAATGGACTTGGGTATTGGCATGTTGTAACCTCTTCTGCGCGGTGCACGGAAATGATCCTTCAGAGTGCTACCAATAAAGTTAATGTAGAAGTTATTTAACAGAGAGAATGCATGTGAGTCTGTCTGAATGACCAAACTTCTGACAAGCTTTAAGGCAGTCAAACCACACTCAATACCTTAAAAACGATAGGGGGGGCGGTGGTGGTGGCCTCGTCTTTTAGAGACCGATACTAGACCCTACAGGTGGTGGTGGCCTCGTCTTATAGAGACCGATACTAGACCCTACAAGACAGTATCTAGGAAGGTATACAAAGAATGAATAGAATACATGTATGTCCTTTTGGCCTTGCCTTTGTACAAGTTGGAGTAAACAGTGACTAAAAAAACCAGACAAAAAGACCTTTTCGTCTGAACACTTAGCACACCATTCAATACTTTGCAGACTTGTCACTTAACCACATTTCACACCATTCACAATACCACATTTCCCACCATTCTCAATACCACATTTTACACCGTTCACATTAACACATTTCACACCTTTTCAATTTACCACATTTCACACCATTCTCATTACCACATTTCACACCTTTTCACTTTACCACATTTCACACCATTCTCATTACCACATTTCACACCATTCACATTACCACATTTCACACCTTTTCACTTTACCACATTTTTCACACCATTCACATTACCACATTTCACACCATTCTTCTACGCACATTGCACAACATTCAATTAACCACATTGCACACGATTCTTTTAACCACATTTCACACCATTCACCTAACCACGCTGCACACCATTATCTCACCGCCTGGGCTACTTCTGTACTACATGTAATATCACATGACCATTGGTATCCATAACGTGAAACTACGTCTATCCAAGCACACATCCATGGGTATCCAGTATCCAAACATCAATTCACGACAATGATCATTGCGTTTTCTGAACACCATGTGTTTTCAGAGAACACTTGAAAGAAATATTCTGCTACGTATCTGCTGTATTACTCTTTGTATCTGAAAACATATGCATGGCCAAGTCATACTGAAATCACACGATTCCTAGCACTCTTTATGTACTTTCAGCATAGCGTTAGTATCTATATACATCCACATCACTAATCCACATCATGCACCAAGCCACACTAACGTTTTAGTCGTATAATTCCAGGCACTATTCCTGTGAATTCGCATAGCATTATAAGTCTATTTAACTACATCAGTAATCCATGAGTATCCACATTACTAATCCATGAATATCCACATTACTAATCCATGAGTATCCACATTACTAATCCATGAGTATCCACATTACTAATCCATGAGTATCCACATTACTAATCCATGAGTATCCACATTACTAATCCATGAGTATCCACATTACTAATCCATGAGTATCCACAATACTAATCCATGAGTATCCACATCACTGAGCTATGAATATCCAAATCACTAATCCATGAATATCCACAACAATAGTCCATGAATATCCGCAACAGTACTCGACGAATATTCACATCACTAATCCATATATTTCGAAATTACTAATGACTAAAGTATCACACCACATCATCAACCCATATTATTATCACATCACTAATCCACGATTATCCACATCATATATCCATGGGCACCAACACCACTAATCCGCGTAAATCTAAATCAAAGAACACATATCTAAAATCCTTAACATATAATTTCCACTTTCTATATTCTCTGCCTCATTCAGGAATGCACACGCTGAATCTCTAAAACCAATTCTGAAAGTGTTTCAAATAGTTCAACCAGACATTTCCGCTAGACCGACCAAAGACTGAATGGACAGTTCCTCACGTCAACCAAGTCCGATGCTCTGTAAGCCCAGGCAAGTAACTTAACAAACACATACCTTCAATGCAACCAAGACGCTTTAATATAATGAACATTTTGGATGAAACTATGTATGGGATCGGAGAAGTGAAATCAGATCCCAGATCCCTTTTGTCCCTAACCCCCCCCCCAAATCCCCGACACACACACACACACTATAAATCTTTACAAAGACGTTACCAGCCTATGTTCTTTCAAGAATAAAATACACATTTTTTTTTGTTTCCCTTTCCGAAGCAAAGACTCCCATTCCACAGTGTGGCATAGACCGCCATTGTGGTGAGGGATAAACTGGAGACCATAGGCCCAGTCTAAGGAGTCTGAAACGCGATACGCTACACACAGCCAACAAGCCGAGTAGACTGGCACCCCCGAACACCCAACCCCACCCCCTTCCCCTCTCCTGCAACCCCCCAAACCCGAAAGTTCTAAGAGTCGTTTTGAAACACTTGAACACAATCACTTAAGGCCACAATGACCGGCTCAGAAGTCGCGTACAGTTCGCCACAAAGCCGGACCACCCTATAAACATTCGGAATTAGCAGAGTAAGGCAAGGGGCTGTTTTTATCAGTGTTGAGGGACATAACTTTTGTATTTCCGAAACGGTAACTCAACACGGGCGGCGCCAATGGCGGCCTCGGAGGTGTGGACGCATGCGCATTGTATACCGCGAGACATCATGGAGCCCCGTATCCCGGGTATGCCGTTGAAAAGACCATGCGCTGTGTATGAGGTTTATGCCCGGTTTATATTCAAGCCACAAAAGCTATTCTGTATGGGCCCGAATTCAATACACGGCAAGATATGTATACATCTGAGGATAATGATAACGTTACGTTCCATACAGAGAGTTCTTGATCAGTGATCCTCAAGCTTTGTCAACAAGATTTCGACTCCAAACACATCCCATTCGGAGTTGTAACTAAATTGTCCGTTTGTGTTGATATGAAGTTGTTGGTGTTGATATGAAGTTGTTTGTGTTGATATGAAGTTGTTTGTGTTGATATGAAGTTGTTTGTGTTGATATGAAGTTGTTGGGAGGAAGTGGGTCAGGAGAAAGTTTTTAAAAAAAACAAAAAAAACCTCCATTATCGTGTTCTCAAGCCGAGTTAAATCTCTTAGTCTCTCTCCTGGGACCAAGGGCACAAAGATATTCCAGTTAGATTTTTTTTATTATTTTGTCATCGGTAACCCTTAAAAAGATATAATTTTTAAAAATTATGTATATTTTTCTTGTGTTTGTTTTGTAAGGTAAATTGGTTATACGTATCTTTAATCGTTTTAAGAATCACTTTATCAAACATCTGATTTTAAGGAGCACTATATCGAATATCATGATGTTAGTAACCATTATATGAAACATCCTGATGTTAGAGTGCACTGTATCATATGTTACAGTGCTCCATAACATCAGGATGTATGTTACAGTGCTCCATAACATCAGGATGTATGTTACAGTGCTCCCATAACATCAGGGATGTATGATAGAGCGCTCCCTAAACATCAGGATGTATAATACATTTGCTCACTAAACATCAGGATGTATGATACATTTCTCCCTAAAATCAGGATGTATGGCACAGTTCTCCCTAACATCAGGATGTACACCCTCATGTTAGGGAGCACTGTATTGAATTAGGGAGGCCAGTATTGAACATCCTGATGGTAGGTAGGCCAGTATTGAACATCCTGATGGTAGGGAGGCCAGTATTGAACATCCTGATGTTCGGAGATAGTAAGGAAAGCACTTAAAGTTATTGGAATATCAAACTGCGATACTTCGATGGCCTTTTATAAAATATCTCGATATTACAGGTCAGGAGATAAAACATATTAAAGTTTTTAGATGGTAAATAACATACTTTGATGGTAGGAGAAAGTATGTGATTTATTTTGATGGTAGGAGAAAGTATGTGATTTATTTTGATGGTAGGAGGAATAATGTGAATCATCTTCATGTTTTGAGAAGATATATCAATTGTCTTGATGCTAGGAGGGACCAAATAAAATATGATTATGTCACGGGCAGCGTAAGAAACATCTTGACACTGAGGGCAGTATATGAAAACCCGCTCGACATCTGTGCTGGGAAGTCAACTTGATGAGTCGACCACAAATCGAAGACTCGATCGATTGATTAGGTTTGCAAACTCTCGTAGGGCGCTTAACCCCGAACATGTTGACGTCGTAATAGAGCCAACGCAGTTACATAATCTCCCTAACGTTAAACCGGTTTCGCGGAGGAGACAAGGACAAAAGCCAGAATAAGACCGAGGTGACACGGCCAAAGAACGAGCACTCTGCGTGCTGACGGTAATCGAATACAATGGTCCGTAACAATATTCAAGTTTCGATTTGCAGTGAATAATGACAACAGTCGAAGATATCGATTAACTAACTCATCGAATTCGAGTCGCGAGTGAGAACGATTGTGATATGCATCGTTCACAAATAGCCATCAAGTGAGGGCAGAACGGAAGTGTGTGCATGACAGAAGTGTAGGTGGAAGAGAATTGATGGTAGAATAGAAGTATGGGTAGAAAAGAAGTGTGGGTAGAATAGAAGTGTGGATAGAGAAGAAGTGTGGGTAGAATAGAAGTGTGGGTAGAGAAGAAGTGTGGGTAGAATAGAAGTGTGGATAGAGAAGAAGTGTGGGTAGAATAGAAGTATGGGTAGAGAAGAAGTGTGAGTAGAATAGAAGTGTGGATAGAGAAGAAGTGTGGGTAGAATAGAAGTGTGGGTACAACAGTAGAAGTGTTGGTAGAATAGAGGTGTGGGTAGAATAGAGAGGTGTGGGTAGAATACAGGTGTGGGTAGAATAGAAGTGTGGATATAGAAGAAGTGTGTGTAGGACAGAGGTGTGGGTAGAGAAGAAGTGTGTGTAGAATAGACGTGTGGGTAGAGAAGAAGTTTGGGTAGAATGGAGGTGTGGGTAGAATATAAATATGGTTACAGTAGAAATGTGGGTAGAATATAAATATGGTTACAGTAGAAATGTGGGTAGAATATAAATATGGTTACAGTAGAAATGTGGGTAGAATATAAATATGGTTACAGTAGAAATGTGGGTAGAATATAAATATGGTTACAGTAGAAATGTGGGTAGAATATAAATATGGTTACAGTAGAAATGTGGGTAGAATATAAATATGGTTACAGTAGAAATGTGGGTAGAATATAAATATGGTTACAGTAGAAATGTGGGTAGAATATAAATATGGTTACAGTAGAAATGTGGGTAGAATATAAATATGGTTACAGTAGAAATGTGGGTAGAATATAAATATGGTTACAGTAGAAATGTGGGTAGAATATAAATATGGTTACAGTAGAAATGTGGGTAGAATATAAATATGGTTACAGTAGAAATGTGGGTAGAATATAAATATGGTTACAGTAGAAATGTGGGTACAGTAGAAAATTTGGTAGAGTAGAAGTGTGGATATAACACAATTGTGGCCATCGACAGTTCTCAAATTTAAAAAAAAACAACAATATCGCATATCCTTGAGTTCTAGATTCGGACACAAAAAGCTGACAAGCAAAACGGTAAACATTCCTGAATTGCTGAAAAGTGTTTGGCACAACGCAACCAACTGGATGGAAATATGCCGCGATCGGTTGTAGTGTATCATCGGGCTAATACAGTGCTGTTCTTACATTGAATTTTTAAACAAGAAATTAAGAAATGCATCCATCCAAAACATACCTTGGCTCACATTACTTCCAAAACAGGAATATCACTTCTTGTATTTGTCACAGCCATTACGCAGCCAAATGCTGAACACAACACAGCCATGCTGTTTCCAAAAGTCGAACACAACACGGAGACTCTTCACCCCAACAGCTACAATGAACACCCGTGGTAACAACAATTCTGCAAGCCAAGTGAACGCCGTGATAGAACATGACACGGCGCAAATGGTGAGCACGGATCATCCAAGCGGTAACACAGGCAAACGTCCTACATCACGCAGTCCATGCCGTTCTGCAGCCACCACGCAGTCCATGCCGTTCTGCAGCCACCACGCAGTCCATGCCGTTCTGCAGCCACCACGCAGTACATGCCGTTCTGCAGCCACCACGCAGTCCATGCCGTTCTGCAGCCACCACGCAGTCCATGCCGTTCTGCAGCCACCACGCAGTCCATGCCGTTCTGCAGCCACCACGCAGTCCATGCCGTTCTGCAGCCACCACGCAGTCCATGCCGTTCTGCAGCCACCACGCAGTCCATGCCGTTCTGCAGCCACCACGCAGTACATGCCGTTCTGCAGCCACCACGCAGTACATGCCGTTCTGCAGCCACCACGCAGTACATGCCGTTCTGCAGCCACCACGCAGTCCATGCCGTTCTGCAGCCACTTCTCCAGTACATGCCGTTCTGCAGCCACTTCTCCAGTGATCCTCACCGAAGTATTCCTACCACAGGACTGTCGTCAGTTGTAATATTCATTCCTGCATTTTTCGTTGATCTATTCAAATGTCTTGGGGGAGGGAGGGGGGCTTGGGTGTGTTTGCGGGGGGAGGGTGCCAGTAACAGAACGTGGGGAGTATCTACTCTGTTGTGCCCAGACGTAAACACCGCCTGGTATCTCCGCAATGTAAAACGCCATTGAAAACGCTGACAAGCGCCCACAAAGGCGACATGGGCACGGGGCAAAGAGCCCTTTTGTTGCCCTCTCGACTAGGAACGAGTGAGTCCGAAATCGCAAATCTGCGGAGTCGTTGCGCTCCAAAGCAGAATGTTTGAATTAATCACTGCTACCCATGACACGACGTTTTAGTGGAAATGTATTTCCATTCCTTAAGCAAGAAAATGATTCGTCGTACATGCATTTCCGCAAGTTATTATAAAAATATTATCTAAAAAGTCTATGCATTTTATTAATCATATAAAAAACTTACAAGAGAAGCTAAAAACAATTTAAATATCCCCACATCCTAACCTGTGTAGAAACATCATATTACCCACTACCCGCTATCCTGTAGCAGTATACACCACACTATTCCAACAACCACTACGTGGCAACGTGTTATATCATTTTGTGAGGTTAACTTGGCATAAAAGCGAGGGCTCCGTGCCATTGTTGGCCTGAAGAATGGAGCACTTGGGATGGGCTGAGACAGTCTGTGAGACCAAAGCCCAGGATAAGTCATACACTAGAAGAGAAAAGGGCCCTTTTCAGCCGACGATAATGTCAAGCACGGCTAAATATGCTCTACGTCCTGGCAATGAAGTCACTCGAGACCCCCTAAGTAGATTGGGGGAGGGGGTCGCCGAAATTTCTTTTTCTCTCCACCCAAAAGCTTTCTTCTTAAGAATAAGGTCATCTCTTCGGTAAACTGTAAAGCCCTCAGTTTCTGCTCGCGACGTGATTTTATTATTTAAAAAAAAACACGAGTCGTAGATCATCCTTATATCATGGTTATAACAAGCTGTTTGGCCTTGCATTGTCAACTGTTTGTGAAGGGCGGGCGATAGAAACAAGCCAGAAATGTCCCGGAGGTTCGGATTGTAGTGTATGAAGGATACACACGAGTCAGTGTCCCGGTGGGTTGGTACACACGAGTCACGAGTCAGTGTCCCGGTGGGTTGGATATACACGAGTCAGTGTCCCGGTGGGTTGGATACACACGAGTCAGTGTCCCGGTGGGTTGGATACACACGAGTCAGTGTCCCGGTGGGTTGGATACACACGAGTCAGTGTCCCGGTGGGTTGGATACACACGAGTCAGTGTCCCGGTGGGGTTGGATATACACGAGTCAGTGTCCCGGTGGGTTGGATATACACGAGTCAGTGTCCCGGTGGGTTGGATATACACGAGTCAGTGTCCCGGTGGGGTTGGATATACACGAGTCAGTGTCCCGGTGGGTTGGATATACACGAGTCAGTGTCCCGGTGGGTTGGATATACACGAGTCAGTGTCCCGGTGGGGTTGGATATACACGAGTCAGTGTCCCGGTGGGTTGGATATACACGAGTCAGTGTCCCGGTGGGGTGGATACACACGAGTCAGTGTCCCGGTGGGTTGGATATACACGAGTCAGTGTCCCGGTGGGGTGGATATACACGAGTCAGTGTCCCGGTGGGGTGGATATACACGAGTCAGTGTCCCGGTGGGTTGGATATACACGAGTCAGTGTCCCGGTGGGTTGGATACACACGAGTCAGTGTCCCGGTGGGTTGGATACACACGAGTCAGTGTCCCGGTGGGTTGGATACACACGAGTCAGTTTCCCGGTGGGTTGGATATACACGAGTCAGTGTCCCGGTGGGTTGGATATACACGAGTCAGTGTCCCGGTGGGTTGGATATACACGAGTCAGTGTCCCGGTGGGTTGGATATACACGAGTCAGTGTCCCGGTGGGGTGGATATACACGAGTCAGTGTCCCGGTGGGTTGGATATACACGAGTCAGTGTCCCGGTGGGGTGGATACACACGAGTCAGTGTCCCGGTGGGTTGGATATACACGAGTCAGTGTCCCGGTGGGTTGGATATACACGAGTCAGTGTCCCGGTGGGTTGGATATACACGAGTCAGTGTCCCGGTGGGTTGGATACACACGAGTCAGTGTCCCGGTGGGTTGGATACACACGAGTCAGTGTCCCGGTGGGTTGGATACACACGAGTCAGTGTCCCGGTGGGTTGGATACACACGAGTCAGTGTCCCGGTGGGTTGGATACACACGAGTCAGTGTCCCGGTGGGTTGGATACACACGAGTCAGTGTCCCGGTGGGTTGGATATACACGAGTCAGTGTCCCGGTGGGTTGGATATACACGAGTCAGTGTCCCGGTGGGGTTGGATATACACGAGTCAGTGTCCCGGTGGGTTGGATATACACGAGTCAGTGTCCCGGTGGGTTGGATACACACGAGTCAGTGTCCCGGTGGGTTGGATACACACGAGTCAGTGTCCCGGTGGGTTGGATACACACGAGTCAGTGTCCCGGTGGGTTGGATACACACGAGTCAGTGTCCCGGTGGGTTGGATACACACGAGTCAGTGTCCCGGTGGGTTGGATACACACGAGTCAGTGTCCCGGTGGGTTGGATATACACGAGTCAGTGTCCCGGTGGGTTGGATATACACGAGTCAGTGTCCCGGTGGGTTGGATATACACGAGTCAGTGTCCCGGTGGGTTGGATATACACGAGTCAGTGTCCCGGTGGGTTGGATATACACGAGTCAGTGTCCCGGTGGGTTGGATATACACGAGTCAGTGTCCCGGTGGGTTGGATATACACGAGTCAGTGTCCCGGTGGGTTGGATATACACGAGTCAGTGTCCCGGTGGGTTGGATATACACGAGTCAGTGTCCCGGTGGGGTGGATATACACGAGTCAGTGTCCCGGTGGGTTGGATATACACGAGTCAGACTCGAATTTGAGCAAAAATGTAATACATTAATCCACATTCATTGAGATGAATAAGAACATTGAGGATATATTTAATGGAGGTACTAGGAAAATTATGTGAATGAGAACGAAAGAGAGACTGAGATATATAGAGAGACATTGAGAAACAGAGAGAGAGAGAGAGAGAGAGAGAGACAGGTTGAGAGGGAGAGAGAGAGAGAGAAACATACTGGTGTTAAGAGAGATTGAGAGACTGAGACAGATATTGAGAGAGACTGTGTGAGAGAGTAGAGAGAGACTGAGATAGAGCCCAAGAGAGCGGCTGGGAGACTGAGCAAAAAATGATAGACATACAAAGAGAGACTGACAGAGACAATTCTCATCATCATCATCAGTCATGTGACCGTTGCCTTCGTTGGGGTGAGCGCATGGACACATCAACAGATAACGATCTCCAGATTTGCCTATCTTGAGCGGCGGTCAATAATTCATTCAATCTCATCCCTGTCCATTCCTTTATGTTGTCAAGCCAGCTTTTCCGCTGTCGACTTCTTCGCCGGCTCCTTTCTACAGTGCCTTGAAGGATGATTTTTGTCAGGGTATCATGACGCAGTACATGACCGAACCATGCCATCGTACGTCTCTTAATTGTTGTTATGATTGTTTCTTGATGACCCGCAATAGAGTTTATACTGTCCCAGACATATTCATTGGTCTTGTGTTCTAAGTAAGAGATCAGGAGAATTTTCCTCATGCATTTGTTTTCAAATGCGTGCAGCTTGCTTTCAGTGGTTGCCAGTAGTGTCCAGGTCTCACATTCATAAAGGACAATGGTTTTAACGAGACAATAATAGAGACTGTTAGTGCAGTGCTCGACAAACTTTTTTGACCGTTACTCAAAATATAAAATGTTATGTTGCCGTTACCCCTGAAGGCGCAAGGATCATGCCCACGAACTTGGGCGTTTTGGGAGCGTTGTAAGCCAATGGGTCTAGGGCTAAGCCCCAGCCAAACACGCATCTTTTGAGTTTTAGAAGCCTGACAAGTGTCTACAAATGATCAGAAAAGGTATTATGATGCAGTCGAATATAATGTTATTTTTTAAACGGTTATAGGTCTAACGGCCCTGGGAATTCTAGATGTCATGATAAATCTTATATAATGCAATAAAGTCGGGTGAACACAAATTTACTTTAAAATATAAAAATACATTATAAATTTATTATAAAATAATGTCATCAATTTTTATTATAAACACAGCTTTTTTCTTTAAATCTCATTAAATTTCAATTTTTTTAAAAACGATGTTGTTTCATTTTCGACCCATGCCATCGAAATTGTGATTTTTTTTATGCCAGGGCAAGTTGGATGCTGTCTTTAGGGTCCAGACAATTTGCAGCTTTGTTCTAATGTTCACTTGAGTGGAAAATCCTTGTTCACAAAGGTATGTTGATGAAAAGGCAAAAACGTCTTGACGGCCTCCTCATGTGCAGTGTTATAAGCCTTTGCAGCATTTGACATCCAAAAATGTGTCAGATCTGCTTTGTTTGCAAATTCAATATTAGACTGAAGTTCAAGAAGTGCCTCTTCCAACCCTTGAGGCTCATCTGGTACGTCCTCAATGTCACATCGAAATGGATCTACAACGCAACTGATTTTATGCAAATCAATAACTGGAAAGTAAACAGTGCTCTTTGAGCTTGATAAAATATATGATAACTATATCCTTGATGTCGTCAAAAGTTATATTTCCACAATCTTCCAAGTACAAGGTCAACTTTGAAAAGGCCGCTAACTTGTTTCCTTCTGCTTGTTGGTTCCAAAATGAAAGCTTTGATCCAAATGCTGCACTCCCTTATCTGGCTGTAATTTTATTGATATTTTTTGCCTGCAATTCTTTGTTCAGCGCATTCGAATGCTCAAATATCAGCTAAGTATTCTAGATGTGTAACTCAATAATAGTTTGTAAACTTATCCGCCAGTGCATGCTTTGACCAGCCAGAAATGTTTTGACGGTCAGCTTTCAAAGCCAGGGGACCGTCTATAAATGACGTCACGCACCTAGGGGGGAAGGGGGTCACACTTTTGTGACGATGCGTGACGAGGGGGAGGGAGGGGGGTTGAAGAAATGGGACGTCACATCAAAAGGGTAAATTTAAATAAAACTTCGACTGAAATATCTGGTCGCTTACAGTTTATTTACTGACTTTTAAAAAAATATATTTAAATTTTTTATTTTTTTAAAATCAGTTCTTCTCACAATGTGCCGGTCGGTAGGCCATCAGACGCTGGTTGGCGTAAGCTATCAAGACACGAAAATTAAATCTAATTATAATCCTTAAGTTTGAGAACCCACAAGATAACGTATGAAATTGTTACCCTCGTCGTTTGATGTTGACATCAAAGCATTTGTGATGTAACCGCAGCTCCGCTTGGTTCTCTCACGGCAGGAGTTGGCGAACTTTTTTGCCCGTTACCCCAAAATATACATGTTTATGTGTGCGTTACCCACCCCGCAACCCCCAGACTCTAGTTCCTGCTCACATGACTCAGGGATTTGGGGGATCGTCGTAAGCCCCCCCCCAAATACAACTGGTAAGTTTTACAACCATGACAAGTGTCTAAAAATTATCCGAATAGGATTATGTGTAGATTTTTTAAGTCAAAACGACATGGAATATCCTTTTTCTTTAATAGGGGGGGGGGATCTATTTGATAGAATTATAAACGTTTTATGTTTGATATAATTGTTCGATTGGTTTTTGGTAAAACGCCCCTGGCCATTCTAGACATATTGATAAATGAGCCCATTTAAAATTAGTCAAGTATTCATTAACTTTATTGAATGCATCAAATTCTTGACATCGCAATTCAAGAGGAGCACAAAACAACTTTTCTTCTTAGCTCAGTTTTTAAGGCATTAATTTTAAATATCACAGAAAGGATACTTGATACAGTCAAGTCATGTGGATTAAGATTATTGTCATTCGTGTCAATATAAGTGAAATTAGGGTGGATTTAGGTGTCTTCGTATAGTACGTAGGTAAGAAATCTACATAGTTGTCAATTTTAAAAAAATGCATTTTCTTGAAGGAACCGGTTCAATAATGGGCATACATTCCAAGCGTACACGCACAAATGACGTATTTTAATAAATCTAGTGGATTGTAGTGGATGTTATATGTCCCAAATAAGTCTGCATTACCCCCAAGAATTCCCTTTTGACCCCAGATGAGGTAATTTACCCCTGTTCGCCAAACTCTTTCTTGCGGGATGCCCGTCAGTCAATTGAGGGTTTTTAAAAATACATTTTAAAAATATTATTTTTAAATAAATTTTTTTTCTAAACAAAGACGTTAACCGTGATGATCAATAGTCAATGTTTAATAAGTATGTATTAAAGTAAAATATAATCTAAGGATGTTAACACAGTTCTTTTTCTGAAGGCCGGTTAAACGTTTTTTAAAAAAATGCTTCACCCGGGTTATGATATTAGAATGTAGTCCTTCACTAAATAAATAATAAATACTTAAATGACAATAAAAGTGATTTGAAACATATTTATTTTCAAATGGAAAATAAGGTGTGTTTTTGCTGTTTTTGTTGTTTTTTTTTGGGGGGGGCGGTCAAAGCTTTGTGACGTATTTTTAGAGGGGGGAGGTCTAACTTTTTGTGACAACGCGTGACGAGGGAGGGGAGGGGGTAAAATTCGGCCAAAATCGTGTGACGTCATTTATAACGGCCCCCAACACTGTGTTCAGAACATTGTCGCGTGAAAGCCACTGTACCTTGTTGTGATAAAGTAAGTCTGTATATTCAGCCTCACCATCTTTACATAAATCATGAAACAGTCATGTTTGCAGTGCATGTCTTTTAATGAAATTTACAATCTGGATAATATCATGCATGACTACCTCCAGTTTAGGTCCCAAATGTTTCACAAACAGAGCTTCATGATGGATCATACAGTGGTTAACTTCAATTTTGGTATTCCTCTCCCTTGCAAAATCCGAAAAATGTTATTAATAAACCATGTCTTAAGTAAATATACGTTCACATGACAAATGTTGATTTTAAAAAAAATTAAAAGATTAAAATCTGGCGGATTTTAGCGGATTTTATGTGTCCCAAATGAGACTGTTTTACCCCAGGAATTCCCTTTTTACCCCAAATGGGGTAATTTAACCCTGTTCGCCAACCACTGTATTAGTGAGACTGAGAACTATAGAGATTTAGAGAGAAATAGAGATAGATACTGAGAATGACTATGAGAGAGACACAGAGAGGTTAAGGGATATTTAAAGAGACATCGGTACTGAGAGAGTTTACGAGAGGGACTAAGAGAGATACTGAGAGAGAGAGAGAGCGAGACAGAGAGAGAGAGAGAGAGACTAAGAGTGAGAGACAGAGAGACTAAAATAGAAATACTGAGAGAGAGAATGAGATATATACCGTGAGAGATAGAGACGGATAGAGAGTGAAAGAGACAGGGAGAAAGAGACCGAGAGAGACTGTAATATAGAGACTGGGAGAGGGAGTGTGAGAGAGAATAAAACAACAAGTATGAACAGGTAGTAGAAACTGGGAGAGAAGTGTTGTTTTGTTGTATTGATATTGTAGGAGCGTACGAGTTGACTGGTATGAAACACGTGGTTTGTGATGTGAACTGTAAGCGTGCGTGGTCGTGGACTGGGAGGATGACTGACTATAGATAGACGGCTCAAGAGGTTGATTGCAGTGGATTGTATATAGTGTTTAAAGACAGTTGTTAACCAGAACACAGTGTGTTAAAGTCTTGTTGCTTGACCTGTAAGTACAATTACAAAAACCTTGGAAAAGTAGTGAACTTAAAACCATAGGAAAAGTTTGCCAATGAAAACCCAAGCACGGCCTCCACTCTGCCCCAGCGCTACTGGCCAGGCAGGCGATCAACACGGGAACGTCTGCTGGTAAATATGTTACGTGTATGGTCGGGTGTTCCCGCCATTGTTGTAGGACTATGGGCCTTCAATGCCCGTTCGATAGCTCCCATTGTGGCGGGTGTCAGACGGGCCATTGTTTTCCCCACAATCCTCTCTTCCTACCATTCATGTGCTGGGGACTGGCAAAACAAGGGAAACAATTCCTTTGGCCTGCAACAAAGGGCAACAATCCGCTTCTTTTTCGGGCAGGGGGGAAGGGGGACAAAGGGAAGTAATCATGGACTTCTCTTTAAACAATGGTGACAATGCTTAAGTTTCCTTGTCGGCAAATGGCACTGAGAATTCCTCAAACTCACCGCCCCCCCCCCAAACACACTTTTACACGGTTTTTTTTAGTGAAATCTCCCCCCCCCCGGACCAACATTTCCAGACACAACTTTTCTCAATTCTCAAGAGAAGATTTAAACTATATTCCCAGGTTACCACAAATCAGGTCTATAGCGAGCAACATAGTTCATAAAATGAACGCGTGTTATAATTTGAACATTGTAATTCGCAACCACCTCTAAATTATTGCTCTCAACATTTTTGCTACCCTTTTAACATTTGTTCAAAGAGTAGAAAATTCGTATGCCAAGGAACTGTCACACATTTTGAGAACCATTCAAGGACGGAACTGTCACCAAATTGTCCTTAAGCGGGTTGAATTTAAGTCAAGTGATAATGTTTCATTGTAAAAATTAAAACAACCCGTAAAACTAAGTTTTTGACTATAAATCCCTTATATATGAGACATAACTAAAAGTATTGATTATATTCAATAGAATACGCACCGTGCGACAGACTAGCATAATCAATTACAGATCGGAAATATATTTTAACATATGTTCAATATAATACGCACCGCAACACACGACAGGAAAATATTAAAAAGGTTGTTCAATATAATACGCACCGCGCGAGAGTCTAGCACAAAAATTAACATGCTACATAGAGATAAACTAAAAATTCATTAATTTAATTACGGTACATTCGATTGAACTGAAATTTTGACACAATGCATTGTTAGGTGACAAAAGTCTATGCGCCAAATTTCAGCTCCATAGAAAGAAGAGAAGTGTGTCATTTTGTACTTTCGTTTTTCCGCGGGACCTTGACGACATCACGACAGACAGACAGGCAGACAAGACGGTGCAGTTAATATAAGGGATTTAACAAAATTAATGATAACACTTATGACAAAACTTAGATACATGTAAAATAATAATATATATATATATAATAAACCAATCTGAAACTCAAAGTACCCCAAATGAAAGAAAGGGGACTGGGGTGGATTCGAATTTTCAGGATCAATAGCCCCCCCCCCTTTTCATACACACGCATACAAAACAAAAATACTTTTAAAAGAAAACAAAAAGCCCCATGCTCATGTGAACTTACAATAAATATAGTTTCACAGTATTATTTTCCTGTAAGTGTTATGTATGGACGTGAACCTGCCGCTTTGATTGTGTCCAATCCTGAACAGTACAGCTTCAAAATGTGAAAGGAACAATCATTGTATCTCTTGCCGGACAGCAGCGGCGTCACTAGGGGGGTTCGGGGGTACGGATCGCGCCGTGTGACACTATAATAAAGGGGTGACACCAACATGTAGTCAGTCTTTTTTTTACTGACCAAGAAGGTCCAGCTGCTGACGAGATGGCCAAGCCAATGAATGTTTAAAACAATATTATTGACCCTATCATTTTCAATGAATATCAATATGTTCGGTAATCATGATATATGTGTGGGATTCCAGTACAAATCAATCCAAGTTTAAAATTTGAGAACGTTCGAAGGGTCTAATAATTACTATAATCAACACTACCATAACATAATTACATATATATGCGCTGGGTTAACAGGGCTAAAACACTCAAAATGAATTTAAAATACCTGAAGTTAAATTTAATGCCAAGAATAAAAAAAAATTAAAATATAATTTTACATTAACAGACTGTAATCGTTTATCTACCTTCAAGGGTAGTTTCCTTTCTCCCTTGAACTTTCCCATAAACAATATGATAGCCCAAGTCACAGGTTGGTTGGAGGATCTATCCGTAACGCTATGACGACATTGTTTGAGCTTAGAATACAAGGTGTGCATCGGGAGGTGCGCAAAATAATTATAAATTAAAGATTCTCGCCGTAAAAAAAATTATATGACGTCATTGTTTTAGCTTATATTTTAATTTTGGAAAAGAGAATGATGTAAAAAGAGGATTTGATGATTTATAATTATAAAATACTTTGAAAAAAATGGACGCCCTAGGCGTCACGGTGCCCCAGCACAACCTAGTTTTATATATTTTTTTCAAAATAAATATAACTCCTTATCTAAAAGAATTTAAACCAAAAAATGCTTTGCGCTGGCTTAGTACCAAAACTTTAGACACGGTATGATAGCCTTTCAAAAAAAATAATTAATCACTTTAGTGAAATACAAAATACACAAACTAATTCTGTGATCAAAACAATAAATTAAAGCGTAGGTTATAGAATAATACACAATAAGACTCCAACTGAAATATTGTTGTTTAGACATCTAAATGGAGTATTTAAATTAAATTTTCATTATAATACATCAGTGGTGGTTATGATTGCACGGGGCCCTGGCTTCAATTTCACTTGGGACTCGGTCGGCCACTTTTTTCAATATAATACGCTTGGAGGGCCCTTGATTTAGTCTTAAATTATTGGGGGCCCTTGGCTTTAGCCCTATCGGCCGCCCCCCCCCCTTAATCCGCCCATGTAATGCAAACTATTCGCTGGAAATCTAATAATTAAGCAAAAAAAAATAATTAAAACATTTTAATAAAAAAATTTAAAAAAGCACACAACAAAATATAGTGAGAGAAATTTACTTTTAATTTTTTTTCCAAAATGAAGAAAATTTATCCATTGCTTCATTCTGTACGTACGGAAAATGGATTTTCTGGTTATTTATTTGCTGTCCTTGGATCACAACGTCCTTATTACCTCATCCACTTTATTCCCAGTCCCCCCCTCCATTTTTACCCCTCATAGCAGTTCATTTGTCATTGTTATTGTCCCTGGTTGATACAGGGCACCCTTGGACCTGACTTTACCCTGGTTGATACATGACACCCTAGGACCTGACTGTACCTTGGTTGATACAGGACATCCTAGGACCTGACTGTACCCTGGTTGATACAGGACATCCTAGGACCTGACTGTACCCTGGATGATATAGGACACCCTAGGACCTGACTGTACCCTGGTTGATACAGGACACCCTAGGACTTGACTTTATCCTTTTTGATACAGGACACCCTAGGACCTAACTGTACCCTGGTTGATACAGGACACCCTAGGACCTGACTGTACCCTGGTTGATACAGGACATCCTAGGACCTGACTGTACCCTGGATGATATAGGACACCCTAGGACCTGAATGTACCCTAGTTTATACAGGACACCCTAGGACTTGACTTTATCCTTTTTGATACAGGACACCCTAGGACCTGACTTTACCGTGGTTGATACAGGACACCCTAGGACTTGACTTTATCCTTTTTGATACAGGACACCCTAGGACCTAACTGTACCCTGGTTGATACAGGACACCCTAGGACCTGACTGTACCCTGGTTGATACAGGACATCCTAGGACCTGACTGTACCCTGGATGATATAGGACACCCTAGGACCTGACTGTACCCTGGTTGATACAGGACACCCTAGGACTTGACTTTATCCTTTTTGATACAGGACACCCTAGGACCTGACTTTACCGTGGTTGATACAGGACACCCTAGGACTTGACTTTATCCTTTTTGATACAGGACACCCTAGGACCTAACTGTACCCTGGTTGATATAGGACACCCTAGGACCTGACTGTACCCTAGTTGATACAGGACACCCTAGGACTTGACTTTATCCTTTTTGATACAGGACACCCTAGGACCTGAGCTTATCCTGGTTGATACAGTACACCCTAGGACCTGACCTTATCCTGGTTGATACAGGACACCCTAGGACTTGACTTTGCCCAAAGGAGTTTATGTGTTAATGGTGCATAGTGTGAACCTATTGTAACGTCTGACGTGGCAACTCGTGCAGCCTTCCTGCTCGCTCTTCCATTGCTTTGGTACTGTGCTAGTCCCATGTTAGTATGCGATTCGCATTTTTACAGTATAATGAAGTATAATGCAACATGCTAATTGACGAAGTGTAAACATTATATATAGAATCCTAAATCTGTTTTTTAAATGAGCATACAAAAGCTGTTTTCGTGGATATGGTCAATGTCTGTTTGTTCACTAATGTTTGCTTTGGTCAACATATTTAGGAATTGTTACTTCTTTGGTCAACGTATTTAGAAATTGTTACATCTTTCATCATCATTGCGTGTCGTCCCATCTGGGGAATAGGCCACAAATAAAGGCTCTCCGGGCATCCCGGTCCTGCGCCAATCTCTCTAACTGTCCCCAGTTGTGTCCACACTTTTTGGTGTCTGCCTCCAGTTCCATTCTCCAGGTTATTTTGGGACGACCTCTTTTTCTCTTGCCTTGGGGGTTCCATGTGAGGGCTTGTCTCACAATGCTGGATGTAGGCTTTCTGATGGTGTGGCCAATCCATCTCCATCTGTGCTGGCGTATTACCTCTTCCACTGGCTCTTGTGTGCATCGACAAAGGTCCTCGTTGGTGATGAAGGTGGGCCAAGGGATTCGGAGAATTGTTCGGAGACATGTGTTTATAAATGTTTAAAACTTTTTCGAACCGGCTGCTGTTGTTCGCCATGTTTCTGCTCCATACAACAAGACAGGCTTCACTTGGTGTTGAATAGCCTGACCTTGGTATGGAGGGTCAAGTTGTTGCAGCTCCATACTATTTTAAAGCTGTTTAAATGCTGCTCTTGCTTTGCCAATTCTAACTCTTATTTCGGCGTCTGTCCCTCCTTCTATGTCGATGATGCTACCAAGGTATGTGAAGCTATCCACCTCTTCAAGATTTGTTCCTTCCATTGCTATTGGTGTGTTGCTTGGTGTATTTATTTAAGGACTTTGATTTTTCCTCCATGCATGTTCAGGCCAACACAAGCAGAGAACTGTGCTGCATAGTTAATTTTCTCTTGCATCTGCTGCTGTGTGTGTGAAATTAATGCCAGATCATCCGCAAAAACCAGGTCATCAAGTTGTTTCCATAGTGTCCACTGGATACCATTTCTCTTCTGTTCTGTAGACATTTTGATTATCCAGTCAATAATTAGCAGGAATAAGAAAGGCGAAAGCAGACACCCCTGTCTGACTCCGGTCTATACTCCAAAAGCTGCTGTTGTTTGTTGGCCATGAACAAATCTACATGTTAGTCCTTCGTAAGGAGCCTTAATTATATCTGTCAATTTCTGTTGTATCCTGTAGTATCTTAGCAACTTCCACAGAGTTGGCCTGTCAACACTATCGAAAGGCTTCTCATAGTCAATAAAGTTGATGTATATTGGTGAGTTCCACTCTAGTGATTGTTCCATTATAATTCTCAGTGAGGCAATCTGGTCAGTGCATGATCTGTCCTTTCTAAAACCTGCTAGTTGGTCTCTAAGATGGGTGTCTATTGCATCCCTCATTCTGTTTAGCAGCACTCTGTTGAATACTTTGCTTGGTATGGATAGCAGACTTATTCCCCTATAGTTGGAGCAAGAGCTAAGATCTCCTTTTCTTGGGTTGTTAGTTTGATTCTTGTGTTATTTAAAAATACAAGTTTTTTGTGTTATATTTAGAGCAGTGGTTCTAGACATTTTAAGAATGCAGCGACCTGGTCTCTAATACTTCAATTAACCATCCAGACTCATGCCATAATTTTTAAAGTGAGATTAACATTTAATGAAAAATAATCGTGTTTTGAGAATGACTGCCAATGTGTCCTCCCCCACCTACCACCAGCCAACCAAACCCATAAGTGTTTTTGATATACAAGTTAAAACCCGCTGCATGTTATTAACTTTTTTGTTTTTAAAGTTTGTTCAAATATATATTTTTTTAAAAATAACTCTGAATATAGAGGTCACCCCCGCCCCTCAGTCTCTTTTCCAAATAAAAGGGTCAAGGCACCTCAAGAAATATTCCATTTTAATTCACATATCTCTTCCCTAGGCCTAAACTTTAAATTTATCGAGACCCACAGGCAGATGTCAATAATGACTTATCTAAACCCACAGGCAGATGTCAATAATGACTTATCTAAACTCACAGGCAGATGTCAATAATGACTTATCTAAACTCACAGGCAGATGTCAATAATGACTTATCTAAACCCACAGGCAGATGTCAATAATGACTTATCTAAACTCACAGGCAGATGTCAATAATGACTTATCTAAACTCACAGGCAGATGTCAATAATGACTTATCTAAACCCACAGGCAGATGTCAATAATGACTTATCTAAACTCACAGGCAGATGTCAATAATGACTTATCTAAACTCACAGGCAGATGTCAATAATGACTTATCTAAACTCACAGGCAGATGTCAATAATGACTTATCTAAACTCACAGGCAGATGTCAATAATGACTTTTGAAAATAGTCTAAAGCATGTGGAACGAGGAAAAAAGCATTACCCTGATATGAGATGACCTGAAATAGTTTCTCTACTTACCCCCTCCTACGAATGTGGATCCCTTGCTGGTACCCTCTTGAACAAATGAGATTCCGATCAAATATCAATATTGAAAATTCGCCACTCAACCACATCGTAAGCACTATGATAAATAAAATAAATTTAAAAAAAAACAAAAAAACTTGATCTGAAGACGAAGTGTAAAAACAAAAACACAGCATGGGGCAGCGATGGAGTGCGTCCAGAAGTCAAGATTGCGCTGACTGATCTCAAGTCACTTTGCAGCCACGTTTGGACCGAGTCAAGTCCCGACACTCTCGGGTCGCGATAAAATTAATAACAGTATCGGTGGACACCGCGCGCAGTCACTCACGCGTTGTGCTATTTTCTGTTTTATTGAAGGGGCGGGGCTGTGTGGCACGTGGGGGTTCTTCGATTGGTCGGCTGGTTGACCTTTTCCAACTCTGAACTCTGCTTGATTATGGCAATGTGTTTGGAAGAAGTTGGGAGTCCGGGTGGAAAGGGGGGGGGAGACGGAGTTCGCGAGGATATATCTGGTGGGGGGTCGGGAGAGGGGGGCCCTGTTAAGGGAGCCCTTTGATTTCCAGTGATTTACAGTGTAATTTGATCGCTGAACAATTAATGATCGATCTACAGATAGAGTTCAATGGAGCTGGTCAACTTGTGGTAAATGATAAAAAGGTAGAGATGACTTATACTGTAAGTTACGGTAAAGATGGGACATCTCGGGTCCAGGATATAGATGGGACATTTCGTGTTCAAGGTATAGATGGGACATTTCATGTTCAGGGTATAGATGGGACATTGCGTGTTCAGGGTATAGATGGGGCATTTAGTGTTCAGGGTATAGATGGGACATTTCATGTTCAGGGTATAGATGGGGCATTTAGTGTTCAGGGTATAGATGGGACATTTCATGTTCAGGGTAAAGATGGGACATTTCATGTTCAGGGTAAAGATGGGACATTTAATGTTCAGGGTATAGATGGGGCATTTAATGTTCAGGGTATAGATGGGACATTTCATGTTCAGGGTATAGATGGGGCATTTAATGTTCAGGGTATAGATGGGACATTTCATGTTCAGGGTATAGATGGGGCATTTAATGTTCAGGGTATAGATGGGACATTTAATGTTCAGGGTATAGATGGGACATTTAATGTTCAGGGTATAGATGGGACATTTAATGTTCAGGGTATAGATGGGACATTTAATGTTCAGGGTATAGATGGGACATTTAATGTTCAGGGTATAGATGGGACATTTAATGTTCAGGGTATAGATGGGGCATTTAATGTTCAGGGTATAGATGGGACATTTAATGTTCAGGGTATAGATGGGACATTTAATGTTCAGGGTATAGATGGGACATTTAATGTTCAGGGTATAGATGGGACATTTAATGTTCAGGGTATAGATGGGACATTTCATGTTCAGGGTATAGATGGGACATTTCATGTTCAGGGTATAGATGGGACATTTCATGTTCAGGGTATAGATGGGACATTTAATGTTCAGGGTATAGATGGGACATTTAATGTTCAGGGTATAGATGGGGCATTTAATGTTCAGGGTATAGATGGGACATTTAATGTTCAGGGTATAGATGGGACATTTAATGTTCAGGGTATAGATGGGACATTTCATGTTCAGGGTAAAGATGGGACATTTCATGTTCAGGGTATAGATGGGGCATTTAATGTTCAGGGTATAGATGGGACATTTAATGTTCAGGGTATAGATGGGACATTTAATGTTCAGGGTATAGATGGGACATTTAATGTTCAGGGTATAGATGGGGTATTTAGTGTTCAGGGTATAGATGGGGCATTTAGTGTTCAGGGTATAGATGGGGCATTTAGTGTTCAGTGTATAGATGGGGCATTTAGTGTTCAGGGTATAGATGGGGCATTTCGTGTTCAGGGTATAGATGGGGCATCTCTGCGATCAGGTTATAGATGGGGCATCTCCGCGATCAGGCTATAGATGGGGCATTTAGTGTTCAGGGTATAGATGGGACATTTCATGTTCATGTTATGGATGGGAAATTTCATGTTCAGGGTATAGATGGGACATTTCATGTTCAGGGTATAGATGGTACATTTCATGTTCAGGGTATAGATGGGGCACTTCGTGTTCAGGGTATAAGATGGGGCATTTCGTGTTCAGGGTATAGATGGGGCATCTCTGCGATCAGATTATAGATGGGGCATCTCCGCGATAAGGTTATAAATGGGGCAACTCCGTGACCAGGGTAAAGCTAGGTGGGATATATCTATAATTAAGGTATACATGGTGCTTTACCAAGATATAGTTGGGGAATCTCTGGGTCCAGTGTTAATATTGTGCACACCCGCGCCAATGGTATACTACTACTATGGCTATTGCATACACTTTTTGGAGATTATGGCATACACTTGCACAGTTACGCACAATTTAGTCCGCTGAGCTGACGGCAACAGCATCGCAAATCGCAAAAAGTCCTTAGTATCAGATGTCAAATAAGGGATTCCTATGGAAACAGTAAAATCGTGTACCAAAATCAGTGCCATCAAAGGTCACTCATTCGTGGAGTACAACAATCACGTAACAAAATCCTCATTAAACACAGACAATAACAATCCTTCTGAGGAAATCCCTTGCCCTTCATTACTCTATGTACACATCACACTGCCGGTGCTGATTTCTGTCTCCGTATCTGTCCGTGTCTCTGTCTCTGTCTCTCTCTCTCTCACACACACACGCACAAATTTGATACAAAGAAATACCCATGACTTTCTTAATCATACTTGCACCCCTGACGGTGATCACCATTTGCTTTGATTGATGCAAGTCTCACTCATAACAACAGTGATTCTCAAACACTAATTAGATGCCTTACTCTTCAATCTTAATGTTTTCTTTCTTTACAATTATCTAAAAGCTGAAAAGTTGAATCAATACATTCTCATAAAATTAGAAACAGAGACAATTTGTATATGATTTTATACTGTCATTATTATTATTATTATTATTATTATTTTAGTGGGGTGAGGGGGAAGGGTTGGGATTAGTTAAACTTTAAACGAGACTGACCTCCTATACTTTACTGATGTCAACACAGGGAGACGAGACTGACATCCTATACTTTACTGATGTCAACACAGGGAGACGAGACTGACATCCTATACTTTACTGATGTCAACACAGGGAGACGAGACTGACATCCTATACTTTACTGATGTCAACACAGGGAGACGAGACTGACATCCTATACTTTACTGATGTCAACACAGGGAGACGAGACTGACATCCTATACTTTACTGATGTCACTTGCCGATCAACACAGGGAAACGTTTCAAAAAGAAACGCATCAAAAAGTATATGTTTAAAATCATAGTAGTAGGAAAAGATGTTTTTTCTACACTTTCAAGCCTTTCCAAACATTAGCGAATTAATAATAAATTTAATGAACTTTTTAGTGATGTGCATTTTATTTCAACATGTTACGATTACCAACTTGTCATTAACATGTAACCACACCTGTTACGGCTTTGATATTTTAAAAAAAATCATTTTTACAAAATTACCTGGAAACATTTTCAGAAAATGTTTATATTCTTACGGGTGCTTTTTATGTGATGAGTAAAGGGAACGGGCGAGCAGCGAAAACAAGTGATCAACTGGACTTAAGTCAAATTGTTAGATATGCTCTGAAGGTCATGGCTAGAACCTAGGCGACCTGATTAATTTGACGTTCGGGGTTCTAGAAGATTCTATGAGTACAGAAGTCTTTGTCCATCCAGGTCTCCTGCCCCGATGGATGCAAAGGTTAACGTAACTAATACAGTTTGCCTTGAATGTGTGCGGTGTAATGCAACAGAGGCAAAAGATTCACAAAGAGAAAAAATCCCCAACATTTAATAGTTCCCCATAATTCAATAGGTCCCAAAAATGAAAAATTGAAACGAATTGGTCACCAAAAGTGAAAAGGTCTTTAAAAGTTGACATAAATGAATACGTCTACAGTAGTAAATAGCTCCCCAAATTTGAAAAGGTCCCCATATTTGAATTGGTCTCAAAAAGCGTATAGGTCTCCAGATATATAGGAAGATTTCCTTACAGATATTTTTTTGCCCTTAGGTTTCGTAACGAAGGATATTCGTAGTTTCAAAATACACTTATCTACACTAATGCAATTGAAAGGAATGTATAATTTTTTTTTAAATACAAAATTTACAGTTTTTCCAACACATCCATACACACACGTGCGCACAGGCACACACACACACAATACAAACAAACACATACACACACATTTTGTAAAAGACTTCATGTACTGTGCATCTGGAAATATTCATTATAACGTGGGAAATAAGAGTCTGATACATCTGCCTTCTAAATGCCCCAGGTTCCGTCATGCATTCTCCAACTTTGATCCGATAAGAAAGCTCACCTACCGGTTTAGCAAATGTTTGGTGTTAAAGATGTTGAAATAACATTCACTCATCGAGCACCTTTACACACCCACAGTGTCCGTACATGACAAATTAATTGAACGTTACCCAAGGCCAAGGACGACTGGCCCTGACAACGATTTTGTTCTTCTGTTTCCCTGCAGGGCACATCTGCTGAACTCTGGAGCGATGCCAACAATGCCAAACTGGACACGGGAGACAAGAGTGGTCCGGGGAACAAGGCGGAACAAATGCCAGAGGTTTCAATAGAAGATCCCAACTCGTCCTCAGGGACACGGCCATTCTTTGAGCACTGCGTCAATGAATAGTGGGCCCTGTGTCGGGGTTGTCTTTAACATGGGGGTCGGGGGGTCGTTAGTTAGGGTGTAAAGGAAAGGGGAGGTTGTTAGGGTGTGTGTGTTTGTGTGTGGGTGGGGGGCGTCGTATCATGAGACAAGGTCTATTGGAATCAACAAGACAGAGGATAATGATGATTGTAGAATAAGGGGGGGGGTGGTCTTGCGTCAATTCGATAGTGGCCGAAATGAAGTTGAAATGAAGGACAGCGTGAATGTTGTGTTGACGCAATGGGGGTTTGGGTCGATGAAGGAGCATCATTAGAGAATAAATTCTAGCCATTAATTGACTACAGTGGGGACCATGTGGGATTGGTATTCACTGTTTTCACTGGTACCCGCAACGTCTGTGTAGAATTTAAAGAGATTAAATTTCATACTTGATTTATTTATTTATTAATAAAGTGACAACATAGACACACAGCTTTTGTGAGAACAACCCCTCACCACTCACACACCCCTTTTTGTGAGAACAACCCCCTCACCACCCACACACCCCTTTTTGTGAGAACAACCCCCTCACCATCCACACACACCCCTTTTGTGAGAACAACCCCCTCACCACCCACACACACCCCTTTTTGTGAGAACAACCCCTCACCACCCACACACTCCCCTTTTTGTGAGAACAACCCCTCACCACTCACACACACCCCTTTTGTGAGAAAAACCCCTCACCACCCACACACACCCCTTTTGTGAGAACAACCCCCTCACCACCCACACACCCGATGTCTATGAGAAATTAACATCTTATCCCACACACCCTGTATCCATAAGTAGATAATCCTGACACACACTTTAAATATACTACATTAGAACATCCATCTTCATCGTCCCGACGCCCACATTTTTTTTCCTTCTGAGAGCACCTCCCAATCTAGACAAACTCAGAAATTATGAGAACCTCCTACGTGTAAACAAAACGCAAAGAGCCTTACCCACAAAGTCCCCAGTGAAGTATTAAATTAGAAATTTGTCTCCCATTAGTCGCGATTTGCATGGTATAAGACAGGGCGTCCTAAATTTGTGCAAAGAAGTAAAAATGTGTGGGGGGCCGGATTAAGATCATAAACACAAATTGACATGCGTACTTAGATATTGAGTCGCTGCTTTTGAATTATGGGATTGTTTTTGCTTGTACTTTTTACGAGTTATATTTTGTGGGGGGGGGGAGGTGACAATAGTATCGCGATTTACGAAGATTTATAAATATCTTATTCCATCATTAATTACTGAATATGGATAAATAATGGGTTAGTTTTAGAATAATAATGTTTACTTTATACTAAGTTCCTTACAATAGGTTTTAAAATGTACACTGTATTGATATATAACAAAAGCCGAAAACTTTGCATACAAAATGTGGATGTATAAAAGTGTCGTAAAATTTTGTGTACACTGATATCACATTCATTTCATTTTCCCATTTGCCCCCCACCCCGTTCCAAGAAAAAAATATTTTAAAAAATAATAATTTATTTTCCAATCAGACGTCATCGAATTTCGTATGCATAACTATACAAAACTTCATAGACTTTTGGTAATCTATATCCACGTGGGTAAACAATAAAACATCACCGATTTTTGCCACCGTATGACGTCACCGTATTATGTACTCAAAACAGCACATCATCTCGGCTTTTCTTATAAATATAACGTCTCGAGACGGAAGGATGCCGATATATATGATATAATGTTGTAGTTACAGAAAAAAGCCTCGAGTCATTTATTGCATGAAGGTGAGGCCGCAGGCCAGTTAAAAGTTAAATGCGGGACTTATTTGGCCTATGGGGCGGACTTTGGGCAACCTTGGTAGAAAATCAAGGAATCATGGGACTTAACACAGGTGATCAGGCGGCTGGCAGATACAACAGTGGACGGCCTGCAAGTGACGTGCCGGACCTGTAGTATTAATAGTCTTGTTGGATGGTAACGTGATGGCAGGTGGGAGATACTTTCGGATAGCGTTTCCGCCACCCGCTTGACCACCCGTGTTGCCGCCACGCCCTTGACCACCCGTGTTGTGAAAGCTAAGCCAACCCCACCCTTCAGCGCTGACCTTAAAGAAAAAAAATGGAAAAAAAACCTCAACACCAACAAGTTTGGGGATCATCTCCCCTCCCCAGAAAGGATGTCACTGCATTTGAATTAAGGAAGACAACTTGCTTGTTGTCAAGTTGTGCGTTGTGTATGAAGTATAAATTTAAATAAAACAAACCCGTAAAACAAATTTTTTGACTATAAATCCCTTATATATAAGACATAACTAAAAGTATTGATTATGTTCAAACGCGACAAACATTTACAGACTGAATCTGTCTTAACTTCCCTTTGCTTTATAACCCCTGGGGGCGGGGGGGGGGAGAGGGGAAAGGTCTGGTCACCGATCGCTGGACCGAGCTCAGCGTAACACGTAAAATGTAAACAAAAGCACGTTGGTACACCTGGTTAAAACACGAGATGTGTTCCCCTATGGCTGGCGTGAAGTCAAGTGACCCGTAAAATGTAAACAATAGCGACTTCTACATACAGATTTATATAGATAAACTAAAAATGCACTAACTTAATTACGGTACGTTCGATCGATCTGAATTTTGATACGATGCATTGTTAGGTGACACGGGTCCGTGTCAAATTTCAGTTCTATGCCTTCACAGGAACTGGGTCATTTTTTAAATCCCTTATATTAACTTCACCGCCGTCTCATGGGCGGGCGGAAAAACAGAAGTCAAAAATGACCCACTTCCAATGATCCGATCGAACTGAAATTTGGCACACGGACCCGTCTTACCTAACAATGCATCGTATCAAAATTTCAGATCGATCGAACGTACCGTAATTAAATTAATGCATTTTTAGTTTATCCTTATATGAGGTATGTAATTTAAATTCACGATTTGTTATTGTTTTTTTGCCACGTGAAAGTTTGAGCATTGAGGCGACCCAACGAAACGACGGTGCGCTTTTGTTTACATTTTACGTGTCACTCTGAGCTCGGTCAAGCGAATCGGTGACCAGACTTTTCCCCTCTCCCCCTCCCACCCACCCCTCCCCCCTAGGGTTATGAAGCAAACTTGTGTTAAGACAGATTCAGTCTGTAAATGTTTGAAAATAATCAATACTGTTAGTTATGTCTCATATATAAGGGATTTATAGTAAAAAAACTTTGTTTTTACGGGTTTGTTTTATTACTTTTGTTTTTCCGCCCGACGACGAACGACAGAGAGAGACGACGGTGAAGTTAATATAAGGGATTTAAAAACCTAGATGGACTGCAGACTGCATGCATGAAACAACTGTCAAGATGGTTGGGTTTTAAAAATGTATTTAGTATTGGGGGGGGGGATCGTTGAAAAAAAGATGAAATAAGATTTTCAACCGGTGTACATTATTTATATTTTAAGCAGCAAATAGTCAATAGAAGGACTTTTGAGAGGGTTTGATACACACGATAGAAAATAATTGTCTTTTCTTGTCTTAATTTTACAGACGCTCCTTCTACTCAGAGAAGTATTGCTTCCACAGACCATGCCGGTCTCTTGGCAAGTGACGCAACTTTCAAAGGCGGCGGCAATGAGTGCTCCACACAATTCCAAACCGCTTTTGTTTCCTTTGCTAGTGTTAGGTACTCATTCGGAGCTGCTTTCAGTATACCAGCCGAGTGAGCATGCCTTTTGACCAACTTACCCCTTGATGACAGGTTGATTTATGTTGTTTTTAAAAAAAAATCTCATTAGCAGTCTCAGACAGATGACATGCTGAATTTAGGTAATGATGGACAATTTTTTGTTGAAATTTAAGCTTTTTGTTTTATGAAACTGCTTTGATAATTCACCATTTAAAAAGCTTTCTTCTTTTTATATATATGAAATTGAAATATTTTAACATTGTCCTGCCATGTCAGTTTCAGTAGTACAAAGTGTATGTGTCCTGATTTTACGTCCAGTTCGCCTGTGATGGTTGTCAATGGGAGCTGACTCTGATTAGTACGCATTGTGCCGTTACAGTAAAAAAAAATGCGTCAAAAAATAAAAATAACAGAAAGAGCTGACAACTCTCAGCGTATAATGGTTCTGTTTATAGGCTATCGTACACAACACCAAGATCGTATAAAAGAATCGTTATAACAACAGATAGTGTCAACTACTACGTTAAATACCTGATCAAACCATTACTGATAATGTTAACAGTTTACACCAGGGGCGTCCAAACTTTTTTACTTGGCGGCTATATTCCTTGCAGTAAAGATATTCAGGGGCCGGATTACAGTAAATAGGTGAAGCCAGGCTCAATGCTACTCTTTTTGATACTTATCATATCACGCAGGTGAGAGTCACTTAATCTCGTCCTCACACGGATCTTGTTAAAATTCAAAACTGAAGATGTCTGCTCACACAAGTATGTCGAGCCAAACAAGCTGAACATTTTCTTAGCAAATGTTCGAATCTCTTGGAATCTGTCGTTATCCAGCTGAAGGTAAAAGTCAACGAGAGAAAGCTGTTGTTATATGCTGTGACATTCAGCATCACCTTGCAACTCAACGAGTTCCAGCTGCAGATTGCCTGCAGCAGTATCATGGTCAACAGATAAAGGTGAAGAAAAAAAGAAGAAAAATAGAGTTCCTATTAAATAGTTGAAAAGTCCTGAAAGCTTCTTTGAAATTCATCAGACAGGGATAAGATATCTGCAACATACTTATGCATTTGCTCATTGAAGCTTCATTCTGGAAAACGTGTAATTATTTTCTGTAGTGAAGGGAAAGATGTGGTACTAGGCTGCATTTGAGACAGTTGCCTTTGAAAATGTCGCAGCTTGTTCCCAAAGGCCTTGATATGTGAATATAATTGGTTTACCAAGGCATTGTGCCCTTGAAGTTTTGTGTTTAGAATATTTAGATGTTTTGTTATATCAATTGAAAATGCAAAATCTGCCAACAGCCAAGCAGTATCAGATAATCCTTGAATTGTTTTTTCCTTATCTTCCATAAATTGCCCAATTTCTTTTTTAAGTGCGTAGAAGCACTGACGTACTATCACTTGACAGAGCCATCTTACATCATTGTGCTACACAACATCTCCGTCTTCTTCCTGGATGTCAAGAAGAAACTGATGAAACTGGCGGTGAAACAGGGCTTTAGGGTGACTAGAGTTTACAGCTTTTATCACTTGCTTAATGATATGATCACGTCTAAGATGTTTGGCACAAAGAACTTGTTGATGAATGATACAGTGAAGTTTAAAAAGAAAATATTTGTAATATCTTGTTCTATGGACAATATTGCAAGTTTTTGTTGTCTTCAATAGCTCATTGTGGAACGAAGATAATTTTTATCACCTTCACTTTGGAGAAGTTCTTTTCACAATAAGCGACACTGATATCAATTGTTGAAAAAAAATCATAGCAAATTTACAATGTTGGGTACAGAATTTTCAAATCTTACTGTTAAATAAATTTTAATAGATCAAGGGGGTCTTTCCCCCCATTTTCGAACATAATGCCTCTTCTTGGAGGTAGATAAGCGTAGGACGCAATAATCATCTGTATAGAAGGAGCGTCTGTAACATATAAGATAAGATAAGGTACAGCCATAAAAACCTGGATCCTTTTTCTTTCAATATTGAACTGTTCTATATCTATGGCAATAAAGTAATTTATTAGATGTTCAAATGCTTCAAGTAGTAGGTTACATGGTATTATATACGAATATTTTCTTGAAAAGACATTCATCTCAAAGTGTTTTTGTATTTTCTTTTATAATTCCATGCATGGATAAAAACATTTCCCGTTGTACTTCTCGTTCTAAAGTTTCTGAATTTTCCCCACTCGTATTTTTTCTCATTTGAACTCGGCGTTCAGTTGATATCTCCAACTCTCCACAAATTGTTTTGGCTGATATAACAGTGTTTTGTATTAGCACATCTCTTTGTTCCATGCATTGGGTTTGCATTAATTTCAAAAAAATGATGGGTGTCACGCATGCATCACGAGTGTATCGCGTGCTGTATGACGGAGAGGTCACGTGAGTGAAAGCGCGGGAAGAAAGAGTCGTTCCCATTGGCTAAGAAGGTTGGGAGATGAGTAGTCAGAGAATTTCCGTAGTGGAAGGACGGAATGTGTGTGTGCCTCAAGATTTCCAGGTTGTATAACCTCAAATTAAGTTTCTTGTACAAAGTATAAATATTAAAGTTGTTTTATTGAAACAAGTTCTTCAGTGGATTATTGTGTACAAGATTATGTATTGAGAGAACGCCTACAAGAGTTACATATTAATAAGTAAAAGACAGTTACAATTACAATGGGTTCCCATAAATTGAGATAACATAGAAAAGAAAAAGATTGCATTGAATTGAGTAAACTTCCAGCATCTGATCTCGTTTTACTATACAACTTCTTCAGAAGTCAATTTTTCCAAGACGCCTTTTTAAAGAATGTCTTTTTCGAAATTATTTATGCCTATTGTGGTGTTGTTTATTAACGGAGAAATTTGAATATTTTCATGTTCTTTCCATAAATCTGAATGATTTTCCATAAAATAGACGAATTCAAATTATTTACACATTAATTTAATTGGATAGGCGAAACATTTTTAATGAATAACCGTATTTTAATGAAAACAAAAATTATTTGTGCTCCTTTAAAGCAATAAAAACAACATAAATTAAATTTTTAATAATCACCTTACAATAATTTTCTGAAAACTCAAACAGTAATATAAACTACTACTTGCAAGTTAAACACACTATTTGAACCACAATGAATTGTAGGTACTTGTTGGCGCATCATTCTGCAAATGTTGAAATTCCACACAAAAACCATCGTGGCGATATTGATAGCACATATTTTTTGGCCCAGCGGTGATGTGTTTTTTGAGTAGTTTTCTTATAAAACCTTCAGCTGGTCGTATACCGCTTAATTTTTTGAACAAATCGATACCTTTTTTGATTGATTTTAAATTTTTGAACGGTTTTGCGTTAGTTATAACACCCACTATTCACTATGTAATCAAACAAATGCTGTGGCAATCCGTTAATTAAGACTAAAAATTACGAATATTTTTGTTTCACCTTGGTTTTCCCCCTTCAAAAGAAAAAGGTTGTCGGAATAGGTTGTCGGAATAGGTTGTCGGAATAGGTTGCTTTTTTCAGATGCCGACAAATGCCGCCCCTAAATGTGTACCGCCCGGGGCGGACCGCCCCTACAACACCCTCTAGCCACTGTGTCAGCTTCGCGTTTTTCGTTTCTTCCATTTTTTTCGTATCTTGGAACAAGCAATTCTTCGATTGGCCTTTCGTATCTTGGATTTTTTGTATCTTGAAGCAATAGTATCTCGAGGTATCACTGTATTTATTACTGGAATATAGGCGTCAGCTAGTATATAAATTTATTTCAATAACACTTTTGAATATCTCGCAGTGTGCTTGCCACACCCAGTTTGGTACCCCTATCAGTTAAAACAAAATTCTAAATTAAAAAATAGTTTAAAAAATATAAAATTAAACCTAATTCCCAATTTTTCGAAACTGTGGAAATTTTTTCAAGTTGTGGTTTTAACTTTAACTTTTGATACTTTTTTCCTCCTTTTATATTTTGTGATTTTGTTAAGTAATTGTACCCATCTTTCTTCCTTTGGTTCTGTGTTTGTTTATCTTTATTTGTCATTGTCCCATGACATTGTATGTATTATGCATTGTAAATTGAATTTTAATACTTGCTTCAGTTATTTGAGCTGATTAAGGCCATATGATGATAAGTCTACTTGTGTAATAATCTTTTAATAAAGCTTTAATTTATTGTTTTGATTACACAATTAGTTTGAGTACCTTGTATTTTAAAAAGTAAAAAGGAATAATTATTATTTAATCTATAGCGTAAAAATGAACATTTTCAATGTAGAAATAAATTTTTTAATAGAAAAAAAAACAGTTAAAAATTAAAATGAAATAAAATATAAAAATTTGAGGAACAAAAATTCAAAAGACTACATTCTTAAAACTTGAGTGCAAGCATGTATGACCGCGTACACAAAGACAGCAACAATACACAATTCACTTTTAACACAACACACAATTAACAGATAACAAAAATACATAGCTCTTCATAACGTGACAGATTATAGCATAATTAATAACATAATAGTGTTACCTATCAGAATATACATAAGAATATTACAATATGTAAAATTTGTCTGCGGCTCATGAAAAAAAATTCAAAGTGCTAAATAAATGAAAATAAATTATAATTTTCAAATAGAGAACATAAACTTTAATAGCTAACTAAAACTTAAAGGCATAGCAGAAAAAATTTGTGGAAAAAATTATTCAACATACAAAATACGATGGTAAAGTTTGCGACAGAAATGGTTTAAGCATAAGTAGGCAGACATTACACCAGAGTTTGTTTGACTGGTCCATAAACGTTTCTTTCCATTCCTGCCCCAGAGTCCCAACATATTCTGCTCATGTCAGGTTCCACCATTGTCGTGCCGTCCAATCGATGCATTTGTATAGACTGGGAAACAATAACCTTTACAAAACACATTTTTATCACCGCACAAAGGTCCACGCTCCCATTAGTTAGGCCACATTACCCGGCAGAGTCACTGCAGTTGTTGGGCATAGTTCTTGGTGGAGTTATTTTAGTTGTTGGGCATAGTTCTTGGTGGAAAGTCATTTTAGTTTTTGGGCATAGTTCTTGGTGGAAAGTCATTTTAGTTGTTGGGCATAGTTCTTGGTGGAGAGTCATTTTAATTGTTGGGCATAGTTCTTGGTGGAGAGTCATTTTAGTTGTTGGGCATAGTTCTTGGTGGAGAGTCATTTTAATTGTTGGGCATAGTTCTTGGTGGAAAGTCATTTTAGTTGTTGGGCATAGTTCTTGGTGGAGAGTCATTTTAGTTGTTGGACATAGTTCTTGGTGCGGTGGAATTTGAGGACCACATAAGAATTAGCCTTATGATCCAGGTTCGAAAAGATCTTGTTAAGAATCATCATGAAAAGAATAAGACCCCGTATCAGCCCGGAAATATCAGAAGAACAATGTGGTTTTGTTGAGGGCAAATGTACCAGTAATGCTTTATATAAGATCAGAATGATAGCAGAAAGGGCAATAGAGGTCAAGGCAGACTTGTACTTGTGCTTTATAGATAACATTACGGCCTTTGATAAAGTACAACATAACCAACTGATCGACATGTTGGAGAATATACAAATACATGGTAAAGATCTGAGAATCATAAAGAACTTATATTGGCAACAATCAGCTGCGATAAGGGTCGACCAGACGATCGGCAGCTATTAAGAAATCCAGCTGGGGCGAGACAGGGATGCGTGATGTCACCAGATCTTTGTCCACTATACAGCGAAAACATAATGAAGCATATTGAGGGCCTTCCTGGAATATCTGTGGGATGTTACAATTTGAACAATTTGAGATACGCGGATGACACAGTGCTAATTGCAAAGAGTGAAGAAGAACTACAAAGATTGTTAGACAAAATAGTTAAGGAAAGCGCAAACAAAGGCCTAAGTTTGAACAAAAAGAAAACGGAAGTAATGGTAATATCCAAAAAGAAAACCAACCCAGAATGTAGATTAGTAGTAGATGGAGATACATTAAAACAAGTCACCAAATTTAAATATCTGGGAACAACGTTGACCTCAGACGGAAGATGCACAACTGAGATAAAAAGCAGAATAGCACAAGCCAAAGCAATAGTCAATAAAATGAAGAATCTCCTGACCAACAAATACATATCAATGGAAGTGAGAAGGAAAGTAATTCAATGCTACATCGAACCCGTGTTATTGTATGGATGTGAAGCCTCGACAGTTACAAAGGGTTTACAGAAACGTTTAGAAGACTGTGAAATGTGGTTCCATGGGCGAATGTTAAAACTATCATGGACGGAGAAGAGGCGTAAGGAAGAGGTTCTAAAAGAAGTAGGACAGACAAGGAACATTATGTCTAAATTTAGAAGAAGACAATCTGGTTTTTTGGACACATCATGAGGTGAGGCAGGTTGGAACACATGGTAACAACAGGAAAGATCGAGGGCAAACGAGATCGAGGCAGGAAGAGAGAAAAGATGCTGGATGGGCTGACTAGATGGATGGGGCGCGATCACCAGCGGAGTTGATTGACAAGACCAAAGACAGAGAGCTGTGGAGAGGCATGACCGCCTACGCCTCTGGGCACGGCACCTGATAGATAGATAGATGGTTCTTGATGGAAAGTCACTGCAGTTGTGGGGCATAGTTCTTGTTGGGGAGTCATTTTTGTTGTTGGGCATAGTTTTTGGTGGAGAGTCATTTTAGTTGTTGGGTATATTTTCTGGAAGAATTAAATTTTAAAAGTAGGGCATAGTTCCTTATAAAGAGTCTCTTAAGTTTTTGGTTTAGTTTACTGAAGAGAGAGTTACTTTTGTTATATGGCATAGTTACAAGTAGAGACTCGCTTTAGTATTAGGGCTTATTCCGGGCATTGAAGCTCTTTAGTTGTTAGACATAGCTTTCTTTAGTTGTTAATCCTGATTTCAGGATACAAAAAGGAAAGTAATTAGTAGTTACACAAAGTTCCCGGCAGAATTATACTTTAGTGTTTGACCATAGTTCCTAATAGAGAAGAACTTTCCCCTTCTGTATATCAAGGCCCCAGCATCAATATTCTGATAGAGAAGGACTTTCCCCTTCTGAATATCAAGTGCCCACCATCAATATTCTGATAGAGAAGGACTTTCCCCTTCTGAATATCAAGGGCCCACCATCAATATTCTGATCATTAAATCCCAAGCACCAAAAGTTGAGGTCTTGTTGACATTGCCGTGTGTCCAACGCCTTTGAAGGTGATGCCTTTTAGAATCCTCGTTGGGTTATTAGTGTCTTTAATTTTGGAAAGAGGAAGCAACAGTGGCACGAGTCACAATCGTTTCTTGCTTGTTCCAGTCACTAACGGTCCTTGGCAGGAATGAGCATCTCCTGTATTGTACTCTTGTTTTTAATAGCTAGCAATGCCTATCATGGCTTCGTCTCTGTCCTGTGGGAATTAGAAGAGCACCCGACTAGTCCAGTATTTATTAGAAGAGCACCCGACTAGTCCATTATTTATTAGAAGAGCACCCGACTAGTCCATTATTTATTAGAAGAGCACCCGACTAGTCCATTATTTATTAGAAGAGCACCCGACTAGTCCATTATTTATTAGAAGAGCACCCGACTAGTCCATTATTTATTAGAAGAGCACCCGACTAGTCCATTATTTATTAGAAGAGCACCCGACTAGTCCATTATTTATTAGAAGAGCACCCGACTAGTCCATTATTTATTAGAAGAGCACCCGACTAGTCCATTATTTATTAGAAGAGCACCCGACTAGTCCATTATTTATTAGAAGAGCACCCGACTAGTCCATTATTTATTAGAAGAGCACCCGACTAGTCCATTATTTATTAGAAGAGCACCCGACTAGTCCATTATTTATTAGAAGAGCACCCGACTAGTCCATTATTTATTAGAAGAGCACCCGACTAGTCCATTATTTATTAGAAGAGCACCCGACTAGTCCATTATTTATTAGAAGAGCACCCGACTAGTCCATTATTTATTAGAAGAGCACCCGACTAGTCCATTATTTATTAGAAGAGCACCCGACTAGTCCATTATTTATTAGAAGAGCACCCGACTAGTCCATTATTTATTAGAAGAGCACCCGACTAGTCCATTATTTATTAGAAGAGCACCCGACTAGTCCATTATTTATTAGAAGAGCACCCGACTAGTCCATTATTTATTAGAAGAGCAGAATTATTAACAAGGTCAGTTGTCGCCGTATTTTTCAGGGGTGACCAGTCCAGTGATTCTAACGTGCTGTCCACACTTCATGTGTTTCTGTGTCGGATAAGGACAAGGCGAGCTTCCATTGCTGGACTGCCTGCACTCTGTATATGGTCTTCAGATTGTATGTGTCCCAGACTGTAGACACAAAATACAATATCTGCTGGACGGTGGCTTTAAAGGGTGTTTTTTTTTATCTTGTAGCTAGCGATACTGAGTTTCGATTTAGAAACCGTAGGATACTGTTTGCCCTGCTGCACACATTGTCAATATGATTGTTCATGGAACCTTGTCTCAGTAAAGTAACATCGAGGTACCTTACAAAAGAAACGGATTCAAAGATGTTGCTATGAAGTTTGTCAGGATATTTTAGAGCGTTTCTGTTTCTCAAAGCTCAAAGCTCAAAGAGTCTGGCACGTAGTAGGATGTATTTCAAGCTATTTTCCCACTCAGCTAACCGGTTGAGTTCGCGTTATAGGTTGTCCTGGTAAATGCTTCAGTTGGTAAGTATAATTCCAAATAGATATTTGCTTTATTTGTTGGACTAGTTTCGAGCACAAAGTCACTTTAGCCATTAAGTGTACTTTCTGATGGATAGTCACTTTTCTTTTAGATTTGAACCCCAGGCATTCACCCCGCTAACCTAATCCAGTTGGTCAAAACATCCCAGTGTTCATCTGGCGAAATCATTCTCCGCCGTGGCAGGACTATTTTCAAAATGGCCGCCATTGACGAGAATAGAAGTGGGGGATGGGGAAGCGGGCGCGGGGGGGGGGAGGGAGTTCTTTAGAAGCGCACGTCTCTCACACAGCTTGCGCTTGGCCGAAGCCTTTGAATCTCAGCATGATTACGAGAAAATGGCCCTTTATGAAGGAGCTGAGGCCTTTTCAAAAGTAACGTTGGTAACGCATTTATTTTTTTGGCTGGAAACTCTGTGAAATAGACAATTTTGGAGGGCGCAAACGAAAAAGTTGATTTTGATTTGAACGATATACGAGTCGTGATTTATGTGAAGATGAGGGCTGGTCGAGGGGAAAACGAGGGTGGGGGGGCGGTAGGGTGAAGTGTCGATCATTATTCTGAAAGTAAGAATTTGGTGTGAAGGTTTAAAATAGTAATGGATATTGGGGACAGTTTATGTTTCAGGTGGGTGTGTTGAAATTAACACTATTTACATTATTGGAAGAATTGGAGAATTGTGGAAAGTTTGCTGTTAGCGGAGGTAAATAGTCTCAGAAGTTCACAAAGTAGCGAGTGAGAAATTTGAAAAAAGTTTGAAATTTTCTTGATCAGTTAACGGAAAACAAGAAATTAAAAATTTTACTTAGTTAAAAACAAATGTGTATGTCATTTTCTGTTTAGTTTTTTGAAGAGCGCGCTAGACTGAAACTTCGTTAGAATTTTTAAAAAGACGTTTCAACATATATGTTGTGGATGAGGAGAATATGATGAACTAGACGATGTAGAGTTGTCAATATCACGTTGAACAATAGTAAGAATTAACTAGATGATTTGCGTGAGTTGTGTGTGTGTGTGCAGCTATAATGGTTGAGGGGGAGGGATGGAAAGAGAACGTGTTAAATTACGACACTTGAAACCCAAAATTCTTTGAATGATTGTTACAAAAACTATTTCAATGTTTGTGACATGAAAGCAAGTCACTTTTAAAGACATATTTGTTTCAGAAACGCTCAGGACATATGAGCAGCTGTTAGCGGCCATCAGTTAGTTATTTCAAGTTATGTAAAGAGATAGGAAAAGTGGAATGAAACATTTTTATTCACCATATGTCTGATACCCCATTAATTGACGAAAGGTATTCTATCTTAACGCTAGAATAACTTCTTAGAAGGTATTCTATATAAACTCTAGAATAAATTCTTAGAAGGTATTCTATCTTAACGCTAGAATAACTTCTTAGAAGGTATTCTATATAAACTCTAGAATAAATTCTTAGAAGGTATTCTATCTAAACTCTAGAATAATTTCTTAGAAGGTATTCTATATAAATTCTAGAATAACTTCTTAGAAGGTATTCTATCTTAACGCTAGAATAATTTCTTAGAAGGTATCCTATCTTAACGCTAGCATAACTTCTTAGAAGTATCACATTAGTGGCGTGTAAAAAAAACTACATGTGTTAAATAGTTAACGCTTTAGCTGACTGATTTTGGAACGCGCCATAAATAAACCAAGCGCATTGAGTCATTACGATTTCCTCTTGATTCACTTTTGCACTTAACCATATATGTGGTTTATAAGGTGAGGGGGGCAATGAATAATAACTTTTGTTGGGCGTTATAACAGCGCGAGCGTGTGTTTAGGTGGTGAGGGGGTGGGGGGGTGAGGTGAGGGGAGGGATGGGATGTTTTCAATTGTTGGATTTCACTATAAATTACCTCAACTAAGATTTTACTATAAATTACCTCAACTCAGATTTAACTATAAATTACCTCAACTCTGATTTTACTATAAATTACCTCAACTCAGATTTTGCTATAAATTACCTCAACTCAGATTTCACTATAAATTACCTCAACTCAGATTTACTATAAATTACCTCAACTCAGATTTTACAATAAATTACCTCAACTCAGATTTTACTATAAATTACCTCAACTCAGATTTTTACTGTAAATTACCTCAACTCAGATTTTACTATAAATTACCTCAACTCAGATTTTACTATAAATTACCTCAACTCAGATTTTTACTGTAAATTACCTCAACTCAGATTTTACTATAAATTACCTCAACACAGATTTTACTATAAATTAACTCAACTCAGATTTCACTATAAATTACCTCAAATCAGATTTTACTATAAATGACCTCAACTCAGATTTCACAATAAATTACCTCAACTCAGATTTTACTATAAATTACCTCAACTCAGATTTTACTATAAATTACCTGAACTCAGATTTAACTATAAATTACCTCAACTCAGATTTCACTATAAATTACCTCAACTCAGATTTTACTATAAATTACCTCAACTCAAAGCATGTTTTGTCACGTACGTAACTTAAGCATATGGAAAGCTCACGCATAGCCGCCATAATAATATTGAGGGTTGTTATTCTTCTTCTTCTTTTTTTTCATAGTTATAAATGAAATCCATTTTCGAGCAATAAAGTCTAACTTAGTACTTGTCATCATAAGACATTGGATTTTTTATTCAGTTCATTGTCGGAATCTGAACTCTGTACCTTCAATGGAATTCATTTTACGTAGTCTTCCCATGAGCCTCTGTTCTCTCTGGAGAAGCAGCCGGAAGTGAATCGGGATGTAATTATTAGAATGCAACAAGAGGATGCAGACATTCGTTCATTACCTCAGGGTGATAACTCAAGGAGAGTGGGGAAATCAAAGTTTGAGCAAAAGGGAAGGCGTCATTTTCAGAGTTTTTTTTGATGAGAAACGAAGGGACAATGTCAGACAAGTCGTAATACCTCAAGGTCTAAGGATGCATGTCCTGTCAATCGCCCACGACAGCATAACAGGTGGTCACTTAGGAGTCAGTAAAACTAAAGAAAGAATTTTGAGCAACTTTCTATTGGAAAGGAATCGGAAAGGATGTAAAAGAATATTGTAAATCATGTGACATTTGCCAGAAAACAGCAAAGAAGGGATCCGTTAAAAAAGTCCCATTACAAAAGGTCCCTGTAATGGATGTGCCATTCAAGTGGGTTGCCATTGATATTATAGGACCCATTGTGCCAGCGAGTGAGTCAGGGACATCGATACATTTTGACTTTAGTTGACTATGCTACTAGATACCCTGAGGCCGTGCCATTAAAGAAAATAGATACAGAGACAGTGGCAGGGCTGGTCGATCTATACAGTAGAGTTGGGATCCCCGAAGAAGTTCTGAGTGACCAAGGATCACAGTTTACCTCCGAGTGCATGAAGGAGGTGAGCCGGCTATTAGGCATCAAGCAACTTACGTCCACACCTTACCACCCCATGTGCAATGGATTAGTGGAAAGATTTAATGGGACGTTAAAAACAATGATTAAACGGCTATGCAACAAGCAGCCCAAATTGTGGCATCGATTCATAAATGCAGCCTTATTCGCTTATAGGGAGGTGCCTCAGGAATCGACTGGATTCTCACCTTTCGAGTTACTGTACGGGCGCAGCATAAGGGGCCCGATGCATGTTCTACGACAGTTATGGACGCAAGATATTCGAGATGAGGAGGTGAAGAATAGCTACCAGTACGTGTTTGAGTTACGACAAAAAGCTCGATGACACCCTAACCTTAGCTCAGGAGGAACTGAGCAAATCGCAAGGGAGGTACAAACATTACTATGATAGAGGCGCGAGAGACAGGAAGTTCAGGATTGGTGATCTTGTTTTGGTATTACTGCCGACCAAAGCGAACAAACTTTTAATGCAATGGAAAGGACCGTATGAGGTAACTGGACTCATAGGGGCCATGTGATTATGTGGTTAATATGAAGGGAAAGAAGAAAACGCTTCATGCAAACCTTCTTAAGCAGTATGTTTCTCGCGACATGGATCAAGGGAAATTAGCCGGTAATGATATTAGCCTGGCTGAAATCAAAGAAAATCCAAAAAAGTGTATGGCAGTTAGTGTTGGTGTTTTGGAGGATTATGAATGTGATGAAGAAAATGGAAGTGCTGAGGTGTTGCCAGAGATTGGGGCCTGGTTACAGAAGGAGTCACACCAAGATGTGGCTTATGGCGAACACTTGTCCTCGCAACAGCGGCAGCAGATTGTGGCATTGGTTACAGACCATAAAACGATTTTCACCGAAAGCCCAGGAGGAACTACCCTGAGCGTGCACCACATCAAACTCACATCTGATGTTCCAGTTAAATCAAAGCCTTATCCTATTCCTCATGCCTTACGGGAGGCACTACATGATGAGTTACTCGAAATGGAACAGTTAGGAATCATACGCAAAAGTAACTCCCCTTACGCATCACCAGTTGTCATTGTAAAGAAAAAAGATGGATCTAATCGAATTTGTGTAGATTACAGAGGTTTAAATAAAATCACAATTTTCTACCCAGTGCCGGTGACTTCTCCTAACGAAATATTCTATAAGAAATCGGAGGCTAAGTATTTTAGCAAGATTGATTTGAGTAAGGGTTACTGGCAAACCCCTGTTGAACCCATGGATATTCTTAAAACGGCATTCGTGACTCCAGACGGCCATTATGAATTCCTGAGAATGCCGTTTGGGATTATGAATTCGGGAGCAACACTGGTTCGGGCTACCCGACAACTTCTGGAGGGGATGAAGAACGTTATAAGTTATGTGGATGACTTATTGGTGCATACCTGCACTTGGGAAGAACATTTAGAGACGCTAGGCGAGCTGCTACATCGGTTACAAATTTATAACCTGACAGTCAGACCCACCAAATGCGTGTTTGGGTCAGCTGAGGTGGATTTTGTGGGACACAAATTGTCATTGGGAATAATCGGCCTTCAAGAAGACAACATCAATAAGATCCGAGATGCTCCTCGACCAACAACAAAGAAGCAAGTGAGATCATTCTTGGGACTCACAGGATATTATAGAGACTTTGTACCAAACTACGTAACACTCGCGTACCCGCTGACATCCCTAACTAGAAAGGGACAACCCAACAGGGTGAAATGGGGAAAGGACCAGGATGAAGCGTATGACGCTCTAAAGAGAGCTATAACGACACGGCCTATATTGCATATTCCTAATATGCATAGGTCCTTCATCCTAAGGACCGACGCATCTGACGTCGGGCTTGGAGCAGCGTTACTTCAGGAAGATAATAAAGGGAATATTGCATCCTGTCGCCTTTGCCAGCAAGAAACTTATGGACAGAGAGACAAGGTATTCCACAATTGAGAAGGAGTGCCTGGCGATTGTGTGGGCGATCAGAAAGTTTGAACTATACCTCTACGGGAGAACGTTCACTCTTCAAACCGATCACCAGCCCCTGAGGTACCTTAACACGGCTCGTTTTGTGAGTGCCAGGATCATGAGATGGGCCATGTTTCTGCGGAGTTATAACTTTACGGTGCAGTCCATCACCGGGGAAAATAACGTAGAGGCAGACTTCCTAAGTAGACTGTGTTGTTGAAAGTCATGTTCATAAACGTGCATGAAATTCCTGGGGTGGAATCAAGCTAAAGATATTGAGACATTGAGAGCATTATGTTCAATGACATTTTTGTTTGTTTGATGTGATTAACTTAAAATATTATGTTTGAGTCGTTAGGGATTATTGGATATAATTTAATGATTTTTGTATAAATATTATGCCGATTATCGGATATTAATGTTTAAAGTATTTAGGAAGAAAGTTATCATTGTTTAGGATTACTTGAGGGGAGATATCCACATAATGTTTCAAGTTAGTAAAGGGTATTCTAGTATGGGTAAGTTTGGTCATTCGAGATAGTGGAAATTTGCCGCCCTCGGAAAAATTTCTGGAAAGGGGGGCATATGTCACGAATGACCAATTTTCCCCCCTTTACTTGTGAGCTGCGCACGGTGGTGTGTTTGGTGGTTGTATTAGTGTAATTATTTAGTCGGTGCGAAAGCGTGCGAAAGAGAGTTGTTTTTGTTGGCGTCAGAAAAATGTATGTGGAAGGAAGGAGATTTTTGAGTATATAGTGTGTAGTTAAAAAGGGTTCGGCCATTAAATCTTGTTTCTGTTAGCAGTGTCCTACTTATTTCTTGTGTAAAGGAATTTATGAATCTGGGGAGCAAGCTATCTAGATTTAAATAAGAGGACGCTTGTGACAGAGTGTGATAGTGTGATAATTGCAATTTGGAGTAATGGAGTGAACTGAAGTGTCTAAAAACTACTCTAAAGTTCGGAAATTGGAAAATTTGACTAAGTGACTTTTTTAAATTTAAAACTTTGGACCATCGGATGTGTTTTGTCAATCTGAGGGAGCGTATGTATAAAGTATCCTTAAGATCTTGTGTGAGGATGCTTTGTTGCCTCATTTTTGTCAAAATCAAATTTAATGGTTTAGGTGTGTCACTTATTTGGACTTAACGTATTTTGAATTCAAGATTTTTCATTTGGAGGATTTATACCTTAATAAATAAATAATTACATTCAATACTGAATTGCTTGACTCATAATATTCCATAAAACTAAACATGGATTACTACAAAGAATTCACTGCCATACCTAAAGAATTTGGCTTAAGTGGAAAAGAATTGAAAGACTTTGTGGAAGAAAAAGTCAAGGTAGCCAAAGAAGAAGAAAAGAAAAGAATAGCTGAAGAAAGAGAAATGCAAATTATTGCTGAATAAAAAGAGAAGCAAAAGCAAAAAGAAGCTAAAGAAGAAAAGAAGCTAAAACTAGCTGAAGAAAAAGAGATGCGAAATATAGCCAAAGAAGAAGAGAGGCAAAAGCAAAAAGAGGCTAAAGAAAAAGAGAGTCAAAAACAAATAATTGAAAGAGAAGAAAGAGCTGCAAGAAGAGAACTTGAACAACTTTAAATTGACAAGTTAAAATTACAAATTGATTTAGAGAGTAGAGGCTAAAATCCAGGTAATGACACAAATAGAAAGTCAGCACCGAAGGATACTATCAAAAATAGAACATATTATATCCAGAAAGAAAAATGGATGTTTATCTGGATTATTTGAATCCATAATGGCCATGAAAAGTTATGATGAAGAAGATTGGCCAAAACAACGGATGACTCAACGAACTGGAGAAGCATTTGAAGCTTACAACAGTATAGCCAAAGAAGACAAAAACATATATAAAACTGTCAAAAAGGCACTTCTATGTCATTTCGGAAAGTCAGAAAATGATTACAGAAAAGAATTTCATGAAATGGGAATCAAGATGGACAAAGATCCACAGATCATAGTGCATGAAGCACAAGTTAAATTAACAAAATGGCTGGAACTTACAGCAATAGATACAAGAAATCCAAAGGCCATACTAGACATGGGGTTAATTGACAAGTTTTTAGAAAATGCAACACCAGCGCCATTCACATATGTAACTGATAAGAAAGTTCGTACTCAAGCAGAGCTAACAAATGCATTACGAACATTCAAAGACTCGCATCTAAATGTGGAAATGGATAAGAGACAGGATATCTTTGAAGCAATACAAATTAAAAACCAAGAAAAAAGACAAGGAATGAGAAACCAGAGTCTGCCCAGCCAAGGCAACAGACTAACTATTAGCTGGTACTGTAACAAGCCAGGAAATATGGCGAGGCAGTGTTACCACAATAAAGGACAACCAAATAGGGTGTCACCTAATGGCAGCCCTATAAGAAAGAAAACAGAAGAAAGATCAAGACAAGATCACTTTGAAAACAAAGGTAGACAATCATGGAGAGAAAAATATAATCATAATTCCAGACATAGAGATTATGATCAAGGTAGACGATCATGGAGAGACAGATATAATCATAATTTTATATATAGAGATTATAATCAAGGTAGGAGATCATGGAGAGGCAAATATTGTTTTGATTCCAGAAAAAGAAATGATGATCAACCATGGAGAAAGAATGAAAAACAAGACATGGATGATATAATAAAGTTGGATCGAGAAGAAATAAGAACTAGTAACACTGTAGCCACTATTGACTATCACACATATGATAAAACGGATGAAGGCCATAGTAGCAGAGATAGAGATGGTAAAGTTCAGTCTGATACCATTTATGTGCAATCATCTGAAGTAGGAAGAACAATGGGTTGTGTTATAAGCAGAATCAAAGACATAGATACAGACAATATTTTTCAGATAAAGGTTTCTAGTGACAGTGACTCATCTGGTCGAAATTCTGTTGAATTATCTGGAAGCAAAAATGACATCTCAAAAGGTAAGCGACGTATTCAAGATGCTGGAATTGATATTGTGAATGGACATAATCGGGGTCGTGGTTGGTGAATTATTGAACATTTAATAGGCTGAGGAAGCATTGAAAGCCCATCGATTTGAATTCATACTCGTCAGCTGAAGAATGAATATTTTTGAACTAGGCTATGCTTTAGCCGACTACAAATTTGACATTAAACCTGTTAAGTGAAAGGACAATGTGGTTGCAGACATATTAAGTAGAATGACAATAAATAAAGACATTCTGTGAATTCCTAAGTGATAAAACCAGAGACTGTATTAATATAAGTCTGTGAATTCCTAAATGATAAAACTAGAGACTGTATTAATATTAGTATTTTTATTCGCTGAACAATAAACAAGGAGCAGTGTTTGAATTCCAATGGACAATATATTTAATTTTAATTTTATGAATATTGATTGTTAAAAGTATTTTACTTACACAAAATTACATATGTGTTTAAAATTTCAGTTTCATTTTTTCAATACAGGTAGACTGTTGAAGTCCTACAGATTTTTCTCTCTTGATCTTTATGTCTAGATTTTGTGTGTAGGACAATGAATGTCCATTGATGATAAATATTTGAAATTTGAATATACATGTAGATTAATTTGATTTTATTAAGACCAAAAATGTTGTATTTCATAAACATTTTTTTAAAGGATGGGGGTGAATATCACGTGTGAATCACGAGTTGGATGACGGAGAGGTCACGTGAGTGAAAGCGCGGGAGATTATCAGTGCTGTGAGAATTCTGTGCTTAATGGCGGACGTGTGCTGAAGACTCCACGTTGTATAACCTCAAATTATATATGTACTGTGCATAGTGTAGATATTAAAGTTGTTTTATTGAAACCAGTTCTTCAGAGGATTATTGTATGCATGGTTATGTATTGAGAGATCGCCTACAAGATATATTAATAAGTAAAACATCACGAAGATGTGACATGTATGGGACCCGTCCACCAGAGAAAACATTGATAAACTAGAACAAATTAAAAGAAGAGCTGCCAGATTCATTATTGGAGAATATTAAAAGGTCATTGACCGTCAAAGTTTTTTTCATCATCGGTCGTGAGTGTATGTTAAAAATGTCCAGTAGTTGTTTATTTTCTGATGATAATAAACAGCATTGATTTAGACTGCACTCGTTTCAGTCAGAAAGAAAATTATTTTACACGGTATGGGATGATCTGATAAAATCAAAGCATCAATGCATGTTGATAAGAATCAATGTTCAGCGTACAATGAGTAAAAATAACAGCTTTAGAGTTATCTTCATTCAATTTATAAGCTTGCAGTCATTTTTATTCCTGAGAGAACTTGGCTCATAGTAAGGATATAATATCCTACTCATACATAGGCATACAAACTAAATAAACTAACAAATACATAAATAATCGATATACATAATTCCCGTCGTCTGTATGTATGTATGTATGTATGTATGTATGTATGTATGTATGTATGTATGTATGTATGTATGTATGTATGTATGTATGTATGTATGTATGTATGTATGTATGTATGTATGTATGTATGTATGTATGTATGTATGTATGTATGTATGTATGTATGTATGTATGTATGTATGTATGTATGTATGTATGTATGTATGTATGTATGTATGTATGTATGTATGTATGTATGTATGTATGTATGTATGTATGTATGTATGTATGTATGTATGTATGTATGTATGTATGTATGTATGTATGTATGTATGTATGTATGTATGTATGTATGTATGTATGTATGTATGTATGTATGTATGTATGTATGTATGTATGTATGTATGTATGTATGTATGTATGTATGTATGTATGTATGTATGTATGTATGTATGTATGTATGTATGTATGTATGTATGTATGTATGTATGTATGTATGTATGTATGTATGTATGTATGTATGTATGTATGTATGTATGTATGTATGTATGTATGTATGTATGTATGTATGTATGTATGTATGTATGTATGTTTGTTTGTATGTATGTATGTATGTATGTGTGTATGTAACACACTACTAATTTTAGAAAGCATCGCACCAAATTACTACACCAAAATTAACACTTTTAGAAAGTTTCGCATAATATTGTTCAATATGATAATAAATGAATCAAATAAAAATAAATAAAACAAATGAAAGTTCTGTATAATGTTATTTTTCAATCTGATGTGTATTGATTTTGAAAACTTCTGTCATTTTTGACGGGTGATACGATAGTAATAATATTAAAATAAATAAAAAAGTAAGAAATTTAATACAAAATAAAATAACTAATAAAAGTAAGAAAGTTAATACAACATAAAATAACTAAGACATATCATGACTAATGAATCTCAAGGGAAGTAACGTGTCTAATAAGTTTGTTTTCCTTATGACGTTTAAAGTACAATGATTGATATACTTGCAAATTTTGTTGTATGTGTATGCATGTTATGATTGTTATCACTAAGGGTATATAACACAAATGTTATGTAGAAAAAATTAATTAAACTTAGTTTTGTATCATGCAATTATGAATATTCACATATTTCATGCATTTCTTTCAAAGGCTTACTTCCACGGGAAAGAGCACTGTCATTTGTGGGCAAACTCACCATCCGTATGGTCGGTCGAAAGACTCACACACTTTACATTTTGGAGGCGATTCATTGAGTGATACAACTGACAACTCCTGTAAATTTTAGAATGAACATTTATTGTATACTTTTAATTTACTTTTAATTAAGGGAGCATATTTAATTACATAGGTCACACCTTCATTAAGTGTGCTCCTCTGTTTGACTATGTTTTCAATGAAAGTAATTTAGTTAGTAGTAGAGGATATAATGTCTTTCCAGACTTTTATCAACATATTGTAACTTTCCTTCTTAGATACCCGACCCAATAACCCACAATAGAATAGCTCTTTGCCTTGTGGTAACCGTATAGATTGGACTAACATATATGTCATCCACAGAGTTGCAAGAGTAGACTTTGCAGGGATAATCTTCTTGTAACAAATATATTCTTAAGGGCTATATGTTTAAAACAAACATAAATTATAACGGTATTTGATATGACTGAGTAATATGTTATAGTTGTGACAAATAGGCAGTATCTAAATTTGATATGTACTTTTATTGCCTTATCCTCTGAAAATTCTCTAAAAAAAACAACCCCGTAAAAACAAAGTTTTTGACTATAGAATGACATATGAGACATAACTAACAGTATTGATTATGTTCAAACGCGAGAAACATTTACAGACTGAATCTGTCTTAACTCCCATTTGCTTTATAACCTGAAAAAGGGGGGGGGTGAGAGACGGGAAGGTCTGGTCACCTATCGCTGGACCGAGCTCAGCGTGACACGTCAAATGTAAACAAAAGCACGCCGGTACATCGCGTCAACGCACGAACTGAACTGTCTCGTGGAAAAAACAACAATAACAAATCGTAAATTGAATTACATATGCCGTATTAAGATAAACTAAAAGTGCATTAATTTAATTACGGTACGTTCGATCGATCTAAAATTTTGATACGATGCATTAGTAGGTGACACGCGTCCCTGTGCCACATTTCAGCTCGATGGCATCACGGGAAGTGGGTCATATTTGACTTTTGTTTTTCCGCCCTCCCGACTGCCCGACGACGAACGACAGACAGAGATACAGAGAGAGACGGCGGTGAAGTTTATATAAGGGATTTAATTTTAGAAAACCGTAAAAACAAAGTTTTTTACTATAAATCCCTTATATAGGAGACAGAACTTAAAGTATTGATTATTTTCCAACGCGACAAACATTTACTGACTCAATCTGTCTTAACTCCCCTTTGCTTTATAACCCGGGGGGGGGGTTGGGAGAGGGAAAGATCTGGTCACCGATTGATGGACCGAGCTCAGCGTGACACGTAAGTTGTAAACAAAAGCACGTCGATACACCTGGTTAAAACACGAGATGTGTTCACCGATGGCTGGCGTGAAGTCAAGGGACCCGTAAAATGTAAACAATAGCGACCGCTACATATAGTTTTATATACATAAAGTAAAAATGCATTAATTTAATTACGGTACGTTCGATCGATCTGAAATTTTGATTACGATGCATTGTTACGTGACATGAGTCTATGTGCAAATTTCAGCTCGATGGCATTACGGAAAGTGGGTCATTTGTTACTTTTGTTGTTCCGCCCTCCCGACTGCCCGACGACGAACGACAGAGAGAGAGAGAGAGAGAGAGAGAGAGGGAGAGAGAGAGAGAGAGAGAGAGAGAGAGAGAGAGAGAGAGAGACAGAGACAGAGACAGAGACAGAGAGACAGACATAAACGGCGGTGAAGTTAATATAAGGGATTTAAAAATGACACTTGAGTAAATGTTTGAAAAAAAATTGAAACGCAAGACTTAAAAATTCGCTCCAGATTTGATCCATGATTTTTAAAAAAAAATCATTTTAACGTTAAATTTTTTATTTAATATGACGAACTTCACGACCTGAAATGTATTCACGGGATCTGATCTCTCTGCTGACTGAAGACAGGGTCTTCAACTCTAACGGTGACTTCAAAAGCAATGACTTTGACAAGAAAAGGAAAGCAACCCTCAGAGGTTTTTGTCTAATGCAAAGTGGTGGCGCCATGTTTTCTTTTCTTCTCCTTCAAAAAAATAAATAAATTAAATGCTTATTGACAATCGTATTACGTAATTGTGGAAGTTAGCGTAGGGTATATTTTGTGTATGTGTATTGTTCAAACAAAATTAATAATAATATTGAACATATGGTAGTGCTGGTGGTTAAAGATGGCTCAGTCAAAGGTTAGTGGTCGTGGATGGTGATCATGGATGGTGGTCATGGATGGTGTGGGTGATTTTAATGTTGGGGCTGTGGTGCTAGTGGAAAGAAATTGAAAAAGAAATCGTGAAATGGTCCTGACGGGTCCCAACGCCGAACGTGGTCACCACACGGAAGTGACATTACGACAATGTTCGGTCTCTCCCCGTCGAAAAGGCCCTTTGACATGGCCCTCCGGTCAAGAAGAAATGCCCTATTGTTCATGATCGACATGAAATCCTTTTGAAACTGTTCATTGATTGCCTCCCTTGTTTGGCGTATTGATAAAACCCTATGGTGTTGCCTGCATCATAAACAGGCGCAAAATTGCGTCTAGTTTGAATAACGGTTAGGCTGAGCGTTGAGTGTGTGTGGGAGGTGAGGGGGGAATGGGGGCATGCTCGGTCGGCCAGGTTCATAAGTCTGTTGGCGACGAGAAATCCTGAAAACAAAAGTCAGGTCAGATTTTGGGGGTGTGGGTAATGCTGATTCGGTTGCTGTTAGACTGAATCAAAATGATGATCACTACCATTCACGTCAATTTGTCTCACACGGGTAGCTAACAAATATTTGATCATAAGTCCTCCAGAAGATTGTTGTGTCCTATGCTTATCCATGGTTTGTGTCTAGTCTTAATTCTAATTAGAGTTTTAAATGTTTTAAATTATAGTGTTGTTTTCCGTGGTTTGTTTAGGCAACCCATTCCAAATTCGCAGTTCCAACACAGAGAAATCCTTTAAAATTCCGTGGGATATTGAGCCCCGTCTTGGTGGTACTAGACTAAATTCATCGTTCTGAAATATATCAACTTTATCTTATTGCTCTGGGAGCTAGAGCACATGTTCTTAATGATCTCAAGGCATAAAACTAATGGAGATGTAGATCTATAGGAAGAACTCGCGAGGTTGAAAAGAAGTTTAAATGAAATATAATGTCACTGGTGACTCATTAAACCCCGTCAAATAAAATTTTATTTTTAATAGGAAGAAAATTGTGTAAAATTAATTTCTCTTTATCATTGTTTCTACGCCTTTACACAATTAACACTTTGGCTGTCTCTCCAGGTTTCTTCCTCCATAAGCTGGTAACCCTTGTCCTCGTAAACTGATTTTACACAATTAACACTTTGGCTGTCTCTCCAGGTTTCTTCCTCCATAAGCTGGTAACCCTTGTCCTCGTAAACTGATTTTACACAATTAACACTTTGGCTGTCTCTCCAGGTTTCTTCCTCCATAAGCTGGGAACCCTTGACCTCGTAAACTGATTTTACACAATTAACACTTTGGCTGTCTCTCCAGGTTTCTTCCTCCATAAGCTGGTAACCCTTGTCCTCGTAAACTGATTTTACACAATTAACACTTTGGCTGTCTCTCCAGGTTTCTTCCTCCATAAGCTGGGAACCCTTGACCTCGTAAACTGATTTTACACAATTAACACTTTGGCTGTCTCTCCAGGTTTCTTCCTCCATAAGCTGGTAACCCTTGTCCTCGTAAACTGATTTTACACAATTAACACTTTGGCTGTCTCTCCAGGTTTCTTCCTCCATAAGCTGGGAACCCTTGACCTCGTAAACTGATTTTACACAATTAACACTTTGGCTGTCTCTCCAGGTTTCTTCCTCCATAAGCTGGGAACCCTTGTCCTCGTAAACTGATTTTACACAATTAACACTTTGGCTGTCTCTCCAGGTTTCTTCCTCCATAAGCTGGGAACCCTTGACCTCGTAAACTGATTTTACACAATTAACACTTTGGCTGTCTCTCCAGGTTTCTTCCTCCATAAGCTGGTAACCCTTGACCTCGTAAACTGATTTTACACAATTAACACTTTGGCTGTCTCTCCAGGTTTCTTCCTCCATAAGCTGGTAACCCTTGACCTCGTAAACTGATTTTACACAATTAACACTTTGGCTGTCTCTCCAGGTTTCTTCCTCCATAAGCTGGTAACCCTTGACCTCGTAAACTGATTTTACACAATTAACACTTTGGCTGTCTCTCCAGGTTTCTTCCTCCATAAGCTGGTAACCCTTGACCTCGTAAACTGATTTTACACAATTAACACTTTGGCTGTCTCTCCAGGTTTCTTCCTCCATAAGCTGGTAACCCTTGACCTCGTAAACTGATTTTACACAATTAACACTTTGGCTGTCTCTCCAGGTTTCTTCCTCCATAAGCTGGTAACTCTCCGTAAACTGATTATTCCAAATTACCTCTAAAGTGTTTAATACTAGCAAAATGTCCCGGCTATTTCTGAGGTTTTGATATAGCTAGAAATCAAGTGAATTGCACAAGTCGTGTTAATGTTTTGGTATAAATTGTTTAGAATTTAAGTGAAACTCACATATATTTTTAAAAATAGAATGCACCTGCAATGGGTATCATGCCATATGATATTGAAACAGTGATTGTCTTCTCCACTACAAAACAGACACAGAAGCAGGTTGAAAGCATGATAGAACGACGAATTTTGCTGATCCTCAACAACGTTGTGTCTGTTGCAGAGATTCACTTCTCACTTTTCACATAGACATAGCACATATAACAATGAAATAACGTTACAGCTACAACTATGACCATCTGTCGGTATTCGCCTCATCAAATCTTATCTTATCTTATCTGTTTACAGACGCTCCTTCTATACAGAAGATTATTGCGTCCCTACTCTTATCTATGGTTTGTGTTTAGTCCTGCATTTTTATTAGAGATTTAAATGTTGATAAAGTGTTGGTTTTCCTGGATTCTTCAGGCAACCAATTGCACGCCCAAATTCCGGACGGAAAGAATGAAAATCTGTATGTGTTTGTTCTTGCATACGGAATAGGAAAGGTGTTTTTATCCTTATGTCTATCTGAGGGTAGATGTATGATTACTACTTTGCTCTTGGTTCTTCTATCCTCTAGTGTTTCAAGGTTTAATGGTTTAACTAATGGTGTTATTCTTGTCAGTTTTGAATATTCTCCAGTAATGAATCTGGCAGCTCTTTTTTGAATTTGTTCTAGTTTATCAATGCTTTCTTTGGTCAATGGATCCCATACAGAAGATGCATATTCTAGTACAGGTCTCACCAAAGTGAGGTAGCATTTTAGTTTTATATCTCTATTACATTTGTTAAAGTTTCTTTTTATAAAGCCTAAGGTTTTATTTGATTTTTAATAACTTCATTGACATGGGGATTCCATGATAGTTTCTCATTTATTAAGACTCCTAAGTATTTTGCATCTCTAGTTTGGGTCAGTTCATTTCCATGAATGTAATATTTTGAATTTATTTGTTTCTTTTTCTTTGTTACTCTTAACAGTTGACACTTTTCTGGGTGGAAACTCATACTCCAGTTAGTTTCCCATTTTATCAATTCATCTAGGTTTTTTTGTAAAATTTTGCTATCTTGTTCTGATTTAATTGTTCTATAGATTATACAATCATCAGCAAATAACCTAACTTTTGTCTCTGTTGAGATGTTGTTGGGTAAATCATTTATATAAATGAAAAAGACTAAGGGACCTAGCCTGACCTAGCACAGTTCCTTGTGGAACTCCTAAGTTAACCTTTATTGGTGCAGATATTAATTATAAAATAGACTCTTATCTTTTCTGGCATACTCAAAAAGCAATCAATTAACTTTAAAAATTAAGTTTTGTTTGTTTTTCTTAAATATTAAATTCTGAACTTACATAAACATAATTTTTAGACGGTATTCTTAAACATCCCTAAACGTCGTTGAATATGGAAATACTTTGTGCGCGTGTTCGTGTGTGTGTGAGTGTGAAAACTCCATTTTTTAAAATTTACTTTTTTATAAAGTTATTTTTTTTTATAAACCATCTGCAGGTCAGCCTCAGTGCCCCGGGTGGCACTTTTTTAGGGGCGTTGAAATTCTCGTGGTAATTAGCTTTCCAAAACTGATTTTAACGGAAATTGGAGCTTTTTATCAAAATAAAATATAAAGAAAAAAAGAAATTGATTTTAAAAAATATAGAAACTATCCTAAAATATGTCAACGTTTCAACTACTAAAACTTCAAACTCCGTATTGGCTATAAATTCTTCTAAATACTTAATTCTTATTAAGCATGAGAAAGTGACCCTAATGTACCGGTTTTGGGGCGGCAAATTCCTTGTTGTTAATTAATTTCTAATAATAATTGAAAAGCGTTAAAATAATGTTTAATAAAATAATAGAAAATCAAATGTAAAAACTAAAAGAAGAAATGAAGGAATTAAAATGTGTGAACGTTTCTGATGCAAAAGCTTCAAACTCCATTAATCAAATGCTAATGAACTGAAAATCCAATAGGTTGGAGTAGTATGAGATCACAACACTGACGTGCTAATACCCACATATGATTCAAGTTTTTCAGCCGCTCATCTTGTAGAAGTGAAAATGGCTGTATCCGTTAAATTCCAAAAAACAGCCAATAACATTTCAAAGATATACAATGGACTTAATAGATACAAATAAAATGCCCGGACGTACAGATGAAAAGTTGCGATTACTACAAGTGCAGCGAGATTGAGAGCGTCGAAGATATTAACATTATCTTTTCCAAGTTAGACACGGATCTAACACCTAAACTATTTTTGGTACTCTAGAACAGTGCTTCTCAAACTTTTTAGTATGGCGGACCGGCAGGAATTTTTTCCATTGCACCAGAGACCGGTGTACTATTTTCCCTGCACTGACAATTTTTTCGGTCCTTTTTTGAGAACATCTGCGGACCAGCAGCGGATAGCCCACGGGCCGGCACCGGTCCGCGGACCACCACTTTGAGAAGCACTGCTCTAGAACATTGTCACTCATTTTTGTCCATGTCCACACACCACACAAACTAGTGAATATACCAGGGAGTCATTTTGACGTTATTTTGAAAGTTACAGAAAAACTGACAGAGGCACACGAAAAGACAAACAGACGAACATACGCACGAAATTTGTTAGTCACAATGAAATCTTTTTATTTATTTATTTATTTGACATTTGAAAACATGTATTATCTGGAAACATGTATTATCTGGAAACATGTATTATCTGGAAACATGTATTATCTGGAAACATAAATTTTAAGAAGTAAATGATGCCAGAAATCATTCCTAAAAGTATAGTGCTAAAAAAATCCTTTGTAGAGGCTACTCACAGAGAAACTAATGGATGCTTTGACTTTCGCTAAAATTTTATGTGGAGACCTTATCATTTTAATTGAATCTTCAAGTTAAAGTACGAGATCGCAAATATGTCATCATGCCATTTAATGTTATGAAGAAAAAAAAACAGCTGAGGGAAAAGTTGTATTCCTCTTCAGATGAGGTTACTGCAGTAGAAATTCGTGCTAGGTTTTAGCAGTTGAAGAATTCGGAGAACAAATATGATTTTCGCACACCAGTTAATATATCAGACTTTGAAGTTTTGCCTTAAATTAGAGTATTAAAGTATCTTAAAGTACACTTTTGTCAAACAAGGACTATTATACGTTACGGGTTAAAAAAAAACGAATTGATGCATTCAAGCCCACTTGGTTTATCCAAGGTCATTAAGATATTGAGGCGCTAAGTAACTGGCATAAAATAATATATTACTGAATATTTCTTACAACTGTCAAAATTATTGCCAGCTGCGGGAGAAGTTTATTAAAAAAATAATTACGATCAACAATTATATTTTGGCTCTTGCGCTTGGCATGACAGACCCTAGTTATCTAAGTCTAAGATTGTGCCTTCAGGGAAAACAGAAATATGCAGTTTAATTCAAGAGAGGAAAGCTCATCTCTGTATTTCTAACATAATAATGTATATTGTCATTATTAATTCTTATTACGGCTGGTACTGAATAAAAAAAAAGTGTTCGATTAATCGGGGAAAAACTAATCGATTAATTTTGATTAATTATATTTTTATAACGCATATATATGCATCCCGTTAAGTTGCGAAATCGGTTAACTCGCGGTAATTCCATGGCTCCAAATTTTTTGACATAACACAGCAAATTCGTTCTGCTATGCAAGAAATATGGAAGGAATACCTTTTTTGTTTACGTACGCACGTCTAAATAAATAATAATAATAATACGAGGGAAAAGTATGTAAGCAACAAACATATATATTATTTATAAATTGGAGAAAAAATATTTAAAATATTTTCTTAAATTTTAATAGAATTTTAATTGAACAAATTAATTTTAATAGATTAAAAATTTTAACGATGAATCGGTTAGTTAATCGTTAATTTCCGCAGCCCTAATTCTTATATTTTACAATTTTGGTTTATCGCATAACATATTTTTCAGGTGGGGGGGGGGCGGGCGGCAAATCTGTGTTCTGCCCCTTGCGGCACATACCCAGTCTACGCCGCCGCTGGTCAGACTAAAAGCCGTGTAAAATGTTGTAACGATTCTTTTTTGGGGTTTCTCGGGCTCACTTGACTTCTTTACAAAAATACAAACGAAGAAAAGCAAAAAATAATCATAATTTTAATTATATTTGTTTTTACATTAAAATAAGCTTTTAAAAATATTTATTTCAATTAAATTATATATTTTTTTTAAATTTCAATTATAAAAATAAATATTTTGTTTTAATATTTAAAAAGATATGTTTCATATTTTATTTGTTTACTTAAATTTTTAAAAATAAACTTTTCGTATCGCAGAGATTTAAAAAAACAACAACGAAAAAACAAAAACAAATAAAAAAAACGAGAAAAGCTAGTGGAGACCATTATTGTTTGTGCAAATTCTACAAGGTTTGGCGTCTGATCATTAATTTATCAAGACGGTCTCTTGTTTGGTTTAAAATAATTACTTGTATTAGGAAAGTTTGTCAAGGAAATTGATAAAACATTTTACTCTCTGTCATAAACAAGGGGTGAAAAGTGCGATCAGTGCGTACATGCAGGGATGTATGTGAACAATTGTCACATTTCCATCAGTAAATGACAATATATGGAATCTGAAACAATTTACTTTCAGCTCTAAGCACCTACAGCTCTTTTTTCAAGCAAAAATTTTGTGTTGTGTCTCTTTGGGAATATATGATAGGCGTCTGTGTAACTTAAGCGACTTCGAGCCTGAACTCTTCCTGTCCGAACTGAGAGTCTAGCTGAGGTCACACTAGCAGACTACACCAAAGATGCGTCCGCCGTAGTTAGTTTATTCTCTACATAATTTACGCCCCAAGGGTTTCTTACCACCATTTCCATATCCGCCAATCCGTTCCCCTATCCGTGGCAAACCTTTCGTATCCCGACCATCCAAATTTCTCACCATAAGTGATGCCTTGCACCCTTAATACGTCTATTCCCATCACTACCCGTATTCTTCCCTAAAACTATACGTTTATTCCCTTCACTCCACAATCGCTCCACTATATATCTTTTTCCATCGTTACCAATATTCTTCTATAAAAATATACGTTTATTCCCTTCACTACCCAAACTATCAATTATACGTTTATTCCCTTCCTTACCCATAATTTTCCTTAAAACTATTCGTTTATTCACTTCACTCTCTAAACCCTACACTATATGTCTATTTCCACTCTCAACCCGTGTATCCCCTCCACTAATCGACTCTCCCATCCACAATCCATACCTCCCATCCACCATCTTCTCACCCCCCATCCTTCTTCCCTTGTTGTGTGCCATCTTCCATTTCCCCGACAAGTCCGTGTAATCCAGCCAAGCCCTGGTCGAGGCACGCCAGCAATTAGCCGGTAAGAGCCTGAAGAAGAATCGCTCCATTCTCCTGTCCCTCCTCTCAGCCCGCGCCCATATGAAAAGCTGCAAAGAAATTCCGTTATTGAATCCAACAATATATTGTCAATCAGTGGACTCCACGTCACCACAGTCTGGAACTGGGAGAATTCTCTCCCCCTATACAATGTGCAGCTTTTGAACTTAAGGGAAGTGACGTCACGAGACCTGGAGGCACCGATCGATGACGTGATTGATGAATATGGGGGTCCTAATGGCCACGTTATACATTTCTTCAAGCATCATCCATAGCCAATGATCCAGTGAACGTTCTCAATGCTTATCTAAAAGAGTTTTAAAAACTTTTTTACTCTCACGGTGTGATCATTATTTCATTATTTCAATAACCACATCGACGCTCCCACGGGAGAAATATTGTGTTACCAGTTATTAGTAACAAAGACGTTATTGTACAGCACAGGGCACTACGGTCCACTGGTTGATTTCACAATAGCTTTCATTTTGAAACTACAATAGCCACACAGGCTCACTGTTGTTTTTTAAATGGTTTTTTGTTAGTTCTTTTTTTACATCTCAAATAAATAGTGAGCATAAAGCCTAGGAACAAATACTTTCTTAGATTTTTTTTTAAAGTCAACACTTGTGCTCCTTATTTAACAGATAAAACATGGAAACATTTTATTTATATCAATACTTCGCCAACATTAGACAAATGAGAAGCAATGACCACTGATATTCAATGGCAATTTACCTTCATTCTCGGCTGTCCTTCTCGCCGGGTAACCGTTATTGATTGGTCATTTATTCTATGACGTAATGTTCTGGTCTGTTGTTGTAAAGTCTTTGTGTTCGCATATCTCAGGTCAGATTGACTGCCTCATGGGCTGTCAGAACGGTGGTCAGCTGTTATATCCCATTCTACGATTTATTTTTTGACTCTCTTCATCATTATGTTCCTTCGTCAAATCTCCCTAAATAAAGGCTGTGGCCGTACATCAAGTTTTTTTTACCCATCGTCTATACTCCAACCAATCAAATACTTGTAATATTGTAAGGTTACACGTTCTGTTAAATGGTGGGTTTTTTTCCGATTAAAAATAACGTGTGAGATGTAATGGCCTAACCACTTAGGCTTACCGGAAGTTATCAATCTCAAATCCACGTTTCGTTTTATCAGTGGTTCCCAAATTGTCTTAAGTCAAGGGAAAAAAGATCGAAATTGGGACACGGGGTTTGTCGTAGAGGTTGGCCCCACAAGCCCACAATTCCAGCTAACCAATGGCTACTCTCTGTGCAACGTTCAAGAGCCCTCACAAGTTGCCGGGCCGCCCTCGTGCCTTGTCGTCCATCACCACAAGTCTGTCCTTAGATTCGATCACACACTCTTCCATTTGCTTTCTGTCAAAGTCTTTGTAGCGTGGATTAACCCCAAATTTACATCTTACATTTTCGTGTCTTCAGTGACGAGAGAACACCATCACTCAACAAAAACCTCGCCTAGAAAAAAAAAGTAACTTCCAAAAAAAATATATGTATATAAATCATAAAATTAAATAAAAAATAACACACATACACACAATCAACCAGCAACAATAATTTTTTTAAAAAGATAATTTAAAAAAAGAATATATATAATAATTGGGGGAAGATTACGAAAAAATAACATTGTATGAAGTTATTGGATGTTTATTTCATATAATTATATCAATTAAATTAATGTCTTGATGAGATAATTTAGTTAGTGATGACCATTTCTTAGATGACTCTCGAGTTTGCATCAAATTTTTTTGACAATAACAAATAAAACTTGAATTCTTCGATAAGATTTCTGGGTATCGTAAAGAAAATGATTACTGTAATATAAACCACAGAAATGTTAGACCGGCTCTATTACACCAGTCCTTAAAATGTGGACATTGACTTGACGTATTTCTCTATCAATCGGTACCGAGTTCTATGTTGAAACATACGGAATCGACTTTGGTTATCAATCCACGATATCGAAAGTCGTTGTTCAAACCTCGGTATCTGGGGGAAGATGTGTGGAACCCGTTGCGTCATTCGATCCAGAGAATGGTATCGATATGCTCATGGGAGAATCTGTGTGGCTTACGTCCTCAGACCAACTTGGTGTGGCTGAAACAAGATTTTGGGACACAAGACGACACGTGTTTTTCTAAGGTTAATCTTTAAAAGTCCCTATGTTACATTACAAAGGATAATTTTAATCAGCAGATAAAATGTTCGCTTAGTCTTTCAAAGCTTAAATACTCTTTTCTTTAGAATTGGTTCTCATTGTTAAACTTAAGTGAATGTCAACAGCGAAGACAACAATTGAATTGTAGAGAGATTTGAGGTAATTTTTAAACTTTTCACTTGAGATGAAGAATAAAAAAAATGAAGGTGGAGATTTCTCGCCCCAGCTGGCACTCTCGAAGATTTTAACAACTACAACTACAACTACAACTACAACTACAACTACAGTAAAAATAAGACTATATATTCAGTGAGTAATAGACATAACACGAAAGAAATGAGCGAAAACGAATGAAGGAAAGTAAGAACAGAAGAAAAAGTTAAGAAAAATAAAAGAGGTATTAAAGAAAGTGAAATTAAGTCATAAATAAGAGAGAGAGAGAGAGAGAGAGAGAGAGAGAGAGAGAGAGAGAGAGAGAGAGAGAGAGAGAGAGAGAGAGAGAGAGAATGAGAATGAGAGAGATAGAGAAAGAGAGAGACTGAGAGAGAGAGAGAGAGAGAGAGAGAGAGAGAGAGAGAGAGAGAGAGACAATATTCTAAATTCTTATTTGGTAGTTCCCTCGATAGGATTTACTGTTATCTAAAATTTTCCAAGATACGATACATAGTTGCCAAGCAGTTCCCATGGTAAGATACAACTTGTCAAGCAGTTCCCATGGTAAGATAAAAATTGTCAACCAGTTCCCATGGTAAGATACAAATTGTCAACCAGTTCCCATGGTAAGATACAACTTGTCAACCAGTTCCCATGGTAAGATACAACTTGTTAACCAGTTCCCATGGTAAAATACAACTTGTCAGCCAGTTCCCATGGTAAGATACAACTTGTCAACCAGTTCCCATGGAAAGATAAAACTTGTCAATCAGTTCTCATGGTAAGATACAACTTGTTAACCAGTTCCCATGGTAAGATACACATTGTCAACCAGTTCGCATGGTAAGATACAAATTGCCAACCAGTTCCCATGGTAAGATACACATTGTCAACCAGTTCCCATGGAAAGATACAACTTGTCAATCAGTTCTCATGGTAAGATACAATTGGTTAACCAGTTCCCATGGTAAGATACACATTGTCAACCAGTTCGCATGGTAAGATACAAATTGCCAACCAGTTCCCATGGTAAGATACACATTGTCAACCAGTTCCCATGGAAAGATACAACTTGTCAATCAGTTCTCATGGTAAGATACAACTTGTTAACCAGTTCCCATGGTAAGATACACATTGTCAACCAGTTCGCATGGTAAGATACAAATTGCCAACCAGTTCCCATGGTAAGATACACATTGTCAACCAGTTCCCATGGAAAGATACAACTTGTCAATCAGTTCCCATGGTAAGATACAACTTGTTAACCAGTTACCATGGTAAGATACAAATTGTCAACTAGTTCCCATGATAAGATACAAATTATCAACCAGTAACCCATGGTAAGATACAAATTGCCAACCACTGCTGTCCACCCAACCCACTGCTGTCCACCCAACCCACTGCTGTCCACCCATCCCACTGCTGTCCACCCAACCCACTGCTGTCCACCCAACCCACTCATCTTCCACTCACTTATCTCAACAAGCGGTGAGATGACCTCTATGACAATGTTACCACCGGACACCGCGAGGCTGGACGTTTGGTCAGATTTCTTGGTCTTTGAATTCTTGTGGGCTGGACGGTTGACCCTCTGTGGGAATAAAAAAAAACACACACACACACGCTATGGTCAGTTACATGTCAATTCATTGGGCACAAAATGACTCAGCTCAAGAGGTGTCCTTATTTTTTGTACACTTACATTATTTGTTGCAAGTCTTTAGTGACCAACCTCTGGCATTTATGCAAAACTTGGAAGGATTTTTAGTTTGTTTGATGAAACAATTTGTAAATACTATTGTAGACTGATAATAGAAATAGTAGATGTATCATTTTATAATAATAACAACAACAAGAATTATGCGAAGAAAGTCCGTGCAGAACTTGGAATAAACACCATATGTGAGCGTTTAGAATAGGCAAAAATGAACTTTATTATTTATTTTTGAAGAGAAAAAAAACTACTGCATACATTCTTTGTGTGTGTGTGTGTAATTCCTTTTAAGCTGTTTAATTTAATTTTATAATTATTGGCTAAGTGGAAAAAACAAATTATGTT
>CALYLW010001460.1:0-133068 GCA_944989445.1 Ampullaceana balthica
GTGAACTCAATCCATTAGTATATAGAGTGATATATTAACTATGGCTAGTGAATTCAAGCAATTGGTATATAGAGCGATATGTTAATCCTGGCTAGTGAATTCAATCCATTAGTATATAGAGCGATATGTTAACCCTGGCTAGTGAACTCAATCCATTAGTATATAGAGCGATATGTTTACCCTGGCTAGTGAACTCAATCCATTAGTATATAGAGCGATATATTAAACCTGGCTAGTGAATTCAATCCATTTGTATATAGAGAGATATGTTAACCCTGGCTAGTGCATTCAATCAATTAGTATATAGGGCGATATGTTAATCCTGTCTAGTGAACTCAATACATTAGTATATAGAGTGATATGTTAAACCTGGCTAGTGAATTCAATCAATTAGTATATAGAGCGATATGTTAACCCTGGCTAGTGAATTAAATCCGTTAGTTTATAGAGCGATATGTTAACACTGGCTAGTGAATTCAATACATTAGTATATAGACCGATATGTTAAACCTGGCTAGTGAACTCAATCCATTAGTATATAGAGCGATAGATTAACCCTGGCTAGTGAATTCAATCCATTAGTATATATAGCGATATGTTAAACCTGGCTAGTGAATTCAATCCATTAGTATATAGAGCGATATGTTAACACTGGCTAGTGAATTCAATACATTAGTATATAGACCGATATGTTAAACCTGGCTAGTGAACTCAATCCATTAGTATATAGAGCGATATGTTAACCCTGGCTAGTAAATTCAATCAATTAGTATATAGAGCGATATGTTAACCCTGGCTAGTGAATTCAATCAATTAGTATATAGAGCGATATGTTAAACATGGCTAGTGAATTCAATCAATTAGTATATAGAGCGATATGTTAACCCTGGCTAGTGAATTCAATCCATTAGTATATAGAGCGATATGTTAACACTGGCTAGTGAACTCAATCCATTAGTATATAGAGCGATAGATTAACCCTGGCTAGTGAATTCAATCCATTAGTATATAAAGCGGTATGTTAAACATGGCAAGTGAACTCAATCCATTAGTATATAGAGTGATATGTTAAACCTGGCTAGTGAATTCAATCAATTAGTATATAGAGCGATATGTTAACACTGGCTAGTGAATTCAATCCGTTAGTATATAGAGCGATATGTTAACACTGGCTAGTTAATTCAATCCATTAGTATAAAGAGCGATATGTTAAACCTGGTTAGTGAATTCAAACCATTAGTATATAGAGCGATATGTTAACCCTGGCTAGTGAATTCAATCAATTAGTATATAGAGCGATAAATTAACCCTGGCTAGTGAACTCAATCCATTAGTATATAGAGCGATATGTTAAACCTGGCTAGTGAATTCAATCAATTAGTATATAGAGCGATATGTTAAACCTGGCTAGTGAATTCAATCCATTAGTATATAGAGCGATATGTTAAACCTGGCTAGTGAACTCAATCCATTAGTATATAGAGCGATATATTAACCCTGGCTAGTGAATTCAATCCATTAGTATATAGAGCGATATGTTAAACCTGGCTAGTGAATTCAATCCATTAGTATATAGAGCGATATGTTAACACTTGCTAGTTAATTCAATACATTAGTATATAGACCGATATGTTAAACCTGGCTAGTGAACTCAATCCATTAGTATATAGAGCGATATGTTAACCCTGGCTAGTAAATTCAATCAATTAGTATATAGAGCGATATGTTAACCCTTGCTAGTGAATTCAATCAATTAGTATATAGAGCGATATGTTAAACCTGGCTAGTGAATTCAATCAATTAGTATATAGAGCGATATGTTAACCCTGGCTAGTGAATTCAATCCATTAGTATATAGAGCGATATGTTAACACTGGCTAGTGAACTCAATCCATTAGTATATAGAGCGATAGATTAACCCTGGCTAGTGAATTCAATCCATTAGTATATAGAGCGATATGTTAAACCTGGCAAGTGAACTTAATCCATTAGTATATAGAGTGATATGTTAAACCTGGCTAGTGAATTCAATCAATTAGTATATAGAGCGATATGTTAACACTGGCTAGTGAATTCAATCCGTTAGTATATAGAGCGATATGTTTACACTGGCTAGTTAATTCAATCCATTAGTATATAGAGCGATATGTTAACCCTGGCTAGTGAATTCAATCAATTAGTATATAGAGCGATAAATTAACCCTGGCTAGTGAACTCAATCCATTAGTATATAGAGCGATATGTTAAACCTGGCTAGTGAATTCAATCAATTAGTATATAGAGCGATATGTTAAACCTGGCTAGTGAATTCAATCCATTAGTATATAGAGCGATATGTTAACCCTGGCTAGTGAATTCAATCAATTAGTATATAGAGCGATATGTTAAACCTGGCTAGTGAATTCAATCCATTAGTATATAGAGTGATATGTTAACCCTGGCTAGTGAATTCAATCAATTAGTATATAGAGCGATATGTTAAACCTGGCTAGTGAATTTAATCCATTAGTATATAGAGTGATATGTTAACCCTGGCTAGTGAATTCAATCAATTAGTATATAGAGCGATATGTTAAACATGGCTAGTGAACTCAATCCATTAGTATATAGAGCGATATGTTAACCCTGGCTAGTGAACTCAATCCATTAGTATATAGAGTGATATGGTAACTCTGGCTAGTGAATTCAAGCAATTGGTATATAGAGCGATATGTTAAACCTTGCTAGTGAATTCAATCCATTAGTATATAGAGCGATATGTTAAACATGGCTAGTGAATTCAATCCATTAGTATATAGAGCGATATGTTCAACCTGGCTAGTGAATTCAATCCATTAGTATATAGAGTGATATGTTAACCCTGGCTAGTGAACTCAATCCATTAGTAAATAGAGCGATATGTTAACACTGGCTAGTGAACTCAATCCATTAGTATATAGAGTGATATATTAACTATGGCTAGTGAATTCAAGCAATTGGTATATAGAGCGATATGTTAATCCTGGCTAGTGAATTAAATCCGTTAGTTTATAGAGCGATATGTTAACACTGGCTAGTGAATTCAATACATTAGTATATAGACCGATATGTTAAACCTGGCTAGTGAACTCAATCCATTAGTATATAGAGCGATAGATTAACCCTGGCTAGTGAATTCAATCCATTAGTATATAGAGCGATATGTTAAACCTGGCTAGTGAATTCAATCCATTAGTATATAGAGCGATATGTTCAACCTGGCTAGTGAATTCAATCCATTAGTATATAGAGTGATATGTTAACCCTGGCTAGTGAACTCAATCCATTAGTAAATAGAGCGATATGTTAACACTGGCTAGTGAACTCAATCCATTAGTATATAGAGTGATATATTAACTATGGCTAGTGAATTCAAGCAATTGGTATATAGAGCGATATGTTAATCCTGGCTAGTGAATTAAATCCGTTAGTATATAGAGCGATATGTTAAACCTGGCTAGTGAATTCAATCAATTAGTATATAGAGCGATATGTTAAACCTGGCTAGTGAATTCAATCCATTAGTATATAGAGCGATATGTTAAACCTGGCTAGTGAACTCAATCCATTAGTATATAGAGCGATAGATTAACCCTGGCTAGTGAATTCAATCCATTAGTATATAGAGCGATATGTTAAACCTGGCTAGTGAATTCAATCCATTAGTATATAGAGCGATATGTTAACACTGGCTAGTGAATTCAATACATTAGTATATAGACCGATATGTTAAACCTGGCTAGTGAACTCAATCCATTAGTATATAGAGCGATATGTTAACCCTGGCTAGTAAATTCAATCAATTAGTATATAGAGCGATATGTTAACCTTGCTAGTGAATTCAATCAATTAGTATATAGAGCGATATGTTAAACCTGGCTAGTGAATTCAATCAATTAGTATATAGAGCGATATGTTAACCCTGGCTAGTGAATTCAATCCATTAGTATATAGAGCGATATGTTAACACTGGCTAGTGAACTCAATCCATTAGTATATAGAGCGATAGATTAACCCTGGCTAGTGAATTCAATCCATTAGTATATAGAGCGATATGTTAAACCTGGCTAGTGAACTCAATCCATTAGTATATAGAGTGATATGTTAAACCTGGCTAGTGAATTCAATCAATTAGTATATAGAGCGATATGTTAACACTGGCTAGTGAATTCAATCCGTTAGTATATAGAGCGATATGTTAACACTGGCTAGTTAATTCAATCCATTAGTATATAGAGCGATATGTTAACCCTGGCTAGTGAATTCAATCAATTAGTATATAGAGCGATAAATTAACCCTGGCTAGTGAACTCAATCCATTAGTATATAGAGCGATATGTTAAACCTGGCTAGTGAATTCAATCAATTAGTATATAGAGCGATATGTTAAACCTGGCTAGTGAATTCAATCCATTAGTATATAGAGCGATATGTTAACCCTGGCTAGTGAATTCAATCAATTAGTATATAGAGCGATATGTTAAACCTGGCTAGTGAATTCAATCCATTAGTATATAGAGTGATATGTTAACCCTGGCTAGTGAATTCAATCAATTAGTATATAGAGCGATATGTTAAACCTGGCTAGTGAATTTAATCCATTAGTATATAGAGTGATATGTTAACCCTGGCTAGTGAATTCAATCAATTAGTATATAGAGCGATATGTTAAACATGGCTAGTGAACTCAATCCATTAGTATATAGAGCGATATGTTAACCCTGGCTAGTGAACTCAATCCATTAGTATATAGAGTGATATGTTAACTCTGGCTAGTGAATTCAAGCAATTGGTATATAGAGCGATATGTTAAACCTGGCTAGTGAATTCAATCCATTAGTATATAGAGCGATATGTTAAACATGGCTAGTGAATTCAATCCATTAGTATATAGAGCGATATGTTCAACCTGGCTAGTGAATTCAATCCATTAGTATATAGAGTGATATGTTAACCCTGGCTAGTGAACTCAATCCATTAGTAAATAGAGCGATATGTTAACACTGGCTAGTGAACTCAATCCATTAGTATATAGAGTGATATATTAACTATGGCTAGTGAATTCAAGCAATTGGTATATAGAGCGATATGTTAATCCTGGCTAGTGAATTAAATCCGTTAGTTTATAGAGCGATATGTTAACACTGGCTAGTGAATTCAATACATTAGTATATAGACCGATATGTTAAACCTGGCTAGTGAACTCAATCCATTAGTATATAGAGCGATAGATTAACCCTGGCTAGTGAATTCAATCCATTAGTATATAGAGCGATATGTTAAACCTGGCTAGTGAATTCAATCCATTAGTATATAGAGCGATATGTTAACACTGGCTAGTGAATTCAATACATTAGTATATAGAGCGATATGTTAAACCTGGCTAGTGAACTCAATCCATTAGTATATAGAGCGATATGTTAACCCTGGCTAGTGAATTCAATCAATTAGTATATAGAGCGATATGTTAACCCTGGCTAGTGAATTCAATCAATTAGTATATAGAGCGATATGTTAAACCTGGCTAGTGAATTCAATCAATTAGTATATAGAGCGATATGTTAACCCTGGCTAGTGAATTCAATCCATTAGTATATAGAGCGATATGTTAACCTGGCTAGTGAACTCAATCCATTAGTATATAGAGCGATATGTTAACCCTGGCTAGTGAATTCAATCCATTAGTATATAGAGCGATATGTTAAACCTGGCTAGTGAACTCAATCCATTAGTATATAGAGCGATATGTTAAACCTGGCTAGTGAATTCAATCAATTAGTATATAGAGCGATATGTTAACACTGGCTAGTGAATTCAATCCATTAGTATATAGAGCGATATGTTAACACTGGCTAGTGAATTCAATCCATTAGTATATAGAGCGATATGTTAAACCTGGCTAGTGAATTCAATCCATTAGTATATAGAGCGATATGTTAACCCTGGCTAGTGAATTCAATCAATTAGTATATAGAGCGATATGTTAACCCTGGCTAGTGAACTCAATCCATTAGTATATAGAGCGATATGTTAAACCTGGCTAGTGAATTCAATCAATTAGTATATAGAGCGATATGTTAAACCTGGCTAGTGAATTCAATCCATTAGTATATAGAGCGATATGTTAACCCTGGCTAGTGAACTCAATCCATTAGTATATAGAGCGATATGTTAACCCTGGCTAGTGAATTCAATCCATTAGTATATAGAGCGATATGTTAACCCTGGCTAGTGAACTCAATCCATTAGTATATAGAGTGATATGTTAACCCTGGCTAGTGAATTCAATCAATTAGTATATAGAGCGATATGTTAAACCTGGCTAGTGAATTCAATCCATTAGTATATAGAGCGATATGTTAACCCTGGCTAGTGAATTCAATCAATTAGTATATAGAGCGATATGTTAAACCTGGCTAGTGAATTCAATCCATTAGTATATAGAGCGATATGTTAAACCTGGCTAGTGAACTCAATCCATTAGTATATAGAGCGATATGTTAACCCTGGCTAGTGAACTCAATCCATTAGTATATAGAGCGATATGTTAACCTGGCTAGTGAATTCAATCAATTAGTATATAGAGCGATATGTTAAACCTGGCTAGTGAATTCAATCCATTAGTATATAGAGCGATATGTTAAACCTGGCTAGTGAATTCAATCCATTAGTATATAGAGCGATATGTTAACCCTGGCTAGTGAATTCAATCCATTAGTATATAGAGCGATATGTTAACACTGGCTAGTGAACTCAATCCATTAGTATATAGAGTGATATGTTAACCTGGCTAGTGAATTCAATCAATTAGTATATAGAGCGATATGTTAACCTGGCTAGTGAATTCAATCCATTAGTATATAGAGCGATATGTTAAACATGGCTAGTGAATTCAATCCATTAGTATATAGAGCGATATGTTAAACCTGGCTAGTGAACTCAATCCATTAGTATATAGAGCGATATGTTAACACTGGCTAGTGAACTCAATCCATTAGTATATAGAGTGATATGTTAACTCTGGCTAGTGAATTCAATCAATTAGTATATAGAGCGATATGTTAAACCTGGCTAGTGAATTCAATCCATTAGTATATAGAGCGATATGTTAAACATGGCTAGTGAATTCAATCCATTAGTATATAGAGCGATATGTTAACCCTGGCTAGTGAACTCAATCCATTAGTATATAGAGCGATATGTTAACCCTGGCTAGTGAATTCAATCCATTAGTATATAGAGCGATATGTTAAACCTGGCTAGTGAATTCAATCCATTAGTATATAGAGCGATATGTTAACCCTGGCTAGTGAATTCAATCCATTAGTATATAGAGCGATATGTTAACCCTGGCTAGTGAACTCAATCCATTAGTATATAGAGCGATATGTTAACCCTGGCTAGTGAACTCAATCCATTAGTATATAGAGCGATATGTTAACCCTGGCTAGTGAATTCAATCCATTAGTATATAGAGCGATATGTTAACCCTGGCTAGTGAATTCAATCCATTAGTATATAGAGCGATATGTTAACACTGGCTAGTGAATTCAATCCATTAGTATATAGAGCGATATGTTAAACCTGGCTAGTGAATTCAATCCATTAGTATATAGAGCGATATGTTAACCCTGGCTAGTGAACTCAATCCATTAGTATATAGAGCGATATGTTAACCCTGGCTAGTGAACTCAATCCATTAGTATATAGAGCGATATGTTAACCCTGGCTAGTGAATTCAATCCATTAGTATATAGAGCGATATGTTAACCCTGGCTAGTGAAACTCAATCCATTAGTATATAGAGCGATATGTTAACCCTGGCTAGTGAATTCAATCCATTAGTATATAGAGCGATATGTTAACCCTGGCTAGTGAACTCAATCCATTAGTATATAGAGCGATATGTTAACCCTGGCTAGTGAATTCAATCCATTAGTATATAGAGCGATATGTTAAACCTGGCTAGTGAATTCAATCCATTAGTATATAGAGCGATATGTTAAACCTGGCTAGTGAATTCAATCCATTAGTATATAGAGCGATATGTTAACCCTGGCTAGTGAACTCAATCCATTAGTATATAGAGCGATATGTTAACCCTGGCTAGTGAATTCAATCCATTAGTATATAGAGCGATATGTTAAACCTGGCTAGTGAATTCAATCCATTAGTATATAGAGCGATATGTTAACCCTGGCTAGTGAATTCAATCCATTAGTATATAGAGCGATATGTTAACCCTGGCTAGTGAACTCAATCCATTAGTATATAGAGCGATATGTTAACCCTGGCTAGTGAACTCAATCCATTAGTATATAGAGCGATATGTTAACCCTGGCTAGTGAATTCAATCCATTAGTATATAGAGCGATATGTTAACCCTGGCTAGTGAATTCAATCAATTAGTATATAGAGCGATATGTTAACACTGGCTAGTGAATTCAATCCATTAGTATATAGAGCGATATGTTAAACCTGGCTAGTGAATTCAATCCATTAGTATATAGAGCGATATGTTAACCCTGGCTAGTGAACTCAATCCATTAGTATATAGAGCGATATGTTAACCCTGGCTAGTGAATTCAATCCATTAGTATATAGAGTGATATGTTAACCCTGGCTAGTGAATTCAATCCATTAGTATATAGAGCGATATGTTAACCCTGGCTAGTGAAACTCAATCCATTAGTATATAGAGTGATATGTTAACCCTGGCTAGTGAATTCAATCCATTAGTATATAGAGCGATATGTTAACCCTGGCTAGTGAACTCAATCCATTAGTATATAGAGCGATATGTTAACCCTGGCTAGTGAATTCAATCCATTAGTATATAGAGTGATATGTTAACCCTGGCTAGTGAACTCAATCCATTAGTATATAGAGCGATATGTTAACACTGGCTAGTGAACTCAATCCATTAGTATATAGAGCGATATGTTAACACTGGCTAGTGAACTCAATCCATTAGTATATAGAGCGATATGTTAACTCTGGCTAGTGAATTCAAGCAATTGGTATATAGAGCGATATGTTAATCCTGGCTAGTGAATTCAATCCATTAGTATATAGAGCGATATGTTAAACATGGCTAGTGAAATCAATCCATTAGTATATAGAGCGATATGTTAAACCTGGCTAGTGAACTCAATCCATTACTATATAGAGCGATATGTTAACACTGGCTAGTGAACTCAATCCATTAGTATATAGAGTGATATGTTAACTCTGGCTAGTGAATTCAAGCAATTGGTATATAGAGCGATATGTTAAACCTGGCTAGTGAATTCAATCCATTAGTATATAGAGCGATATGTTAAACATGGCTATTGAATTCAATCCATTAGTATATAGAGCGATATGTTAACCCTGGCTAGTGAACTCAATCCATTAGTATATAGAGCGATAGGTTTAACCCTGGCTAGTGAATTCAATCCATTAGTATATAGAGCGATATGTTAAACCTGGCTAGTGAATTCAATCCATTAGTATATAGAGCGATATGTTAACCCTCGCTAGTGAATTCAATCCATTAGTATATAGAGCGATATGTTAACCCTGGCTAGTGAACTCAATCCATTAGTATATAGAGCGATATGTTAACCCTGGCTAGTGAACTCAATCCATTAGTATATAGAGCGATATGTTAACCCTGGCTAGTGAATTCAATGCATTAGTATATAGAGCGATATGTTAACCCTGGCTAGTGAATTCAATCAATTAGTATATAGAGCGATATGTTAACACTGGCTAGTGAATTCAATCCATTAGTATATAGAGCGATATGTTAAACCTGGCTAGTGTATTCAATCCATTAGTATATAGAGCGATATGTTAACCCTGGCTAGTGAACTCAATCCATTAGTATATAGAGCGATATGTTAACCCTGGCTAGTGAACTCAATCCATTAGTATATAGAGTGATATGTTAACCCTGGCTAGTGAATTCAATGCATTAGTATATAGAGCGATATGTTAACCCTGGCTAGTGAAACTCAATCCATTAGTATATAGAGTGATATGTGAACCCTGGCTAGTGTATTCAATCCATTAGTATATAGAGCGATATGTTAACCCTGGCTAGTGAACTCAATCCATTAGTATATAGAGCGATATGTTAACCCTGGCTAGTGAATTCAATCCATTAGTTATAGAGTGATATGTTAACCCTGGCTAGTGAATTCAATGCATTAGTATATAGAGCGATATGTTAACCCTGGCTAGTGAACTCAATCCATTAGTATATAGAGTGATATGTTAACCCTGGCTAGTGAATTCAATGCATTAGCCCTATTCTTGACGTAATGTGTGTCGACATGTAGGACAAGAGATTGTTGTAATGATATCAGGCCGCTTTAGAGCAAGATCCCTGCTGCCTCCCAGGAGTCATGCTAAATGACCATTCTGTGTGATCTTTGTATCGCTTACGTGGACCTCCACGTGCTCTCTGCCCATCAGCAAGCTCATCATTTGGGAAGGCGATGGTCTGGCATCTGCAAGCCGTGCCTCATCGAGAGAAGTTGGTACATCATTAGGCTTGTTTAAATACTGGGTAGTCCTGTCCTGACAAGTACTTCAGTGTTTGTAATGTTTAAATACTGGGTAGTCCTGTCCTGACAAGTACTTCAGTGTTTGTAATGTTTAAATACTGGGTAGTCCTGTCATGACAAGTACTTCAGTGTTTGTAATGTTTAAATACTGGGTAGTCCTGTCCTGACAAGTACTTCAGTGTTTGTAATGTTTAAATACTGGGTAGTCCTGTCCTGACAAGTACTTCAGTGTTTGTAATGTTTAAATACTGGGTAGTCCTGTCCTGACAAGTACTTCAGTGTTTGTAATGTTTAAATACTGGGTAGTCCTGTCCCTGACAAGTACTTCAGTGTTTGTAATGTTTAAATACTGGGTAGTCCTGTCCTGACAAGTACTTCAGTGTTTGTAATGTTTAAATACTGGGTAGTCCTGTCCTGACAAGTACTTCAGTGTTTGTAATGTTTAAATACTGGGTAGTCCTGTCCCTGACAAGTACTTCAGTGTTTGTAATGTTTAAATACTGGGTAGTCCTGTCCCTGACAAGTACTTCAGTGTTTGTAATGTTTAAATACTGGGTAGTCCTGTCCTGACAAGTACTTCAGTGTTTGTAATGTTTAAATACTGGGTAGTCCTGTCCCTGACAAGTACTTCAGTGTTTGTAATGTTTAAATACTGGGTAGTCCTGTCCTGACAAGTACTTCAGTGTTTGTAATGTTTAAATACTGGGTAGTCCTGTCCTGACAAGTACTTCAGTGTTTGTAATGTTTAAATACTGGGTAGTCCTGTCCTGACAAGTACTTCAGTGTTTGTAATGTTTAAATACTGGGTAGTCCTGTCCCTGACAAGTACTTCAGTGTTTGTAATGTTTAAATACTGGGTAGTCCTGCCCTGACAAGTACTTCAGTGTTTGTAATGTTTAAATACTGGGTAGTCCTGTCCCTGACAAGTACTTCAGTGTTTGTAATGTTTAAATACTGGGTAGTCCTGTCCTGACAAGTACTTCAGTGTTTGTAATGTTTAAATACTGGGTAGTCCTGCCCTGACAAGTACTTCAGTGTTTGTAATGTTTAAATACTGGGTAGTCCTGCCCTGACAAGTACTTCAGTGTTTGTAATGTTTAAATACTGGGTAGTCCTGCCCTGACAAGTACTTCAGTGTTTGTAATGTTTAAATACTGGGTAGTCCTGTCCTGACAAGTACTTCAGTGTTTGTAATGTTTAAATACTGGGTAGTCCTGCCCCTGACAAGTACTTCAGTGTTTGTAATGTTTAAATACTGGGTAGTCCTGCCCTGACAAGTACTTCAGTGTTTGTAATGTTTAAATACTGGGTAGTCCTGCCCTGACAAGTACTTCAGTGTTTGTAATGTTTAAATACTGGGTAGTCCTGCCCTGACAAGTACTTCAGTGTTTGTAATGTTTAAATACTGGGTAGTCCTGCCCTGACAAGTACTTCAGTGTTTGTAATGTTTAAATACTGGGTAGTCCTGTCCTGACAAGTACTTCAGTGTTTGTAATGTTTAAATACTGGGTAGTCCTGCCCTGACAAGTACTTCAGTGTTTGTAATGTTTAAATACTGGGTAGTCCTGTCCCTGACAAGTACTTCAGTGTTTGTAATGTTTAAATACTGGGTAGTCCTGTCCTGACAAGTACTTCAGTGTTTGTAATGTTTAAATACTGGGTAGTCCTGCCCTGACAAGTACTTCAGTGTTTGTAATGTTTAAATACTGGGTAGTCCTGCCCTGACAAGTACTTCAGTGTTTGTAATGTTTAAATACCGGGTAGTCCTGCCCTGACAAGTACTTCAGTGTTTGTAATGTTTAAATACGGGTAGTCCTGCCCTGACAAGTACTTCAGTGTTTGTAATGTTTAAATACTGGGTAGTCCTGCCCTGACAACTACTTCAGTGTTTGTAAGTTTTCCCTGTCATTTTATGTTGAGTATTTTCCTCAGTCTTTTGTTGTGAAAGTGATTCAACAACCTCTCATTGCGTTTGTACACGGTTCATGTTTTCGCTGAGTATAAGAAAGTAGTGAGCACAACATATCTGTATACTTTTAGTTTGGGTTGGGTTTTTATTCTTCTTCTGTTCCAGATACATTCTGACAAATTTGTGCTCTGGGTTTCGAGATACGCACGTCCACCTCACAATGTCGGCACTATGAGACAATGTGATACAAATGTAAGAAAAGCGACTCACTGCGTTGATTTTGTTGCCACTGATGATTATGTTTTGCTGAGTGTATGATTTGCCTGGTGCCGGCTGGTACGTTACTTTTGTCTTATTTGTACTGTTAGTTTCTCCATAATTTGAGCAAGAACTGGATAATGTATCTACTCTACGTTTCAGGTGTGTTTCTGAGTCAACGCTGAGTAAAATGTACACAAGGAGCGTCTGTCACATAGAATATAGTTAAAGTAGGCCCAGGAGAGTGTCACATTTGATATTTGTTTGTATTGGCATAATAAACATAGCACATGTTTTAATTGTCGGAAACGTGGTATTTAATATAAATTATTGAGGAAGAATTGGGAATTAATTTTATGATTTTATATTTATGTGAGGGAAACAAAACTGCAATTGTACATACCACTTTAAGCATTTGTTAAATTATCGTTGTTAATTTGGGTATTTCATTAGTATATTTTGATATATCAAGACTACGTATAAAATTTGTATCCAATTTGTTTACTTTTAGCTTATTCAAATGTTATTTTTGTTATTGTTCTTAGAAAACACCACAATTAAATATTAGAATTTTTTGATTGATACATTGTAGCGCTATTGAAAAAATGTAATAAATATATATATACGCAATGAAAAATATCCTTTAAATATACAATCAATTTAATAAAATTATTTTTGCACGTGCATTTAAATTGTATCCCATCAGTGGCGCACTACAAAGCACCGAGTGTGATGTATTTAATATGACTTTTGTTAAGAAAACTGAGCATCTTTACGTAAGAAAATCTTTACTTAAAACAAAATTAATTTAAACGGTATTTAAGTTCTACACGCATAATATTAATCACTTGTGTATTAGAAATGTTTTATTGTATGTAAATTAGAATTAATTCATGTAAAAATAAAATTCAAAGAAATTGTGGATTTTTAAAATGATAATTATTTCAAGATATGAAAACGATTATATTTATTTAAATAGTATGAGAAATATGGATGTCTCATTTTGAGTGTGGTGCTGTTCACCCGACCTGACAAATGTCAAAACTATAGAACAACTTCTATTTTATCCAAGTGGCACCCCACTTGACTTCGATCCCTAAAATTAGGGATACAATTTCTAAAAACTGCTAACATTCACCTACCCCGTGTATACACTGAGACTGTTGAGAACACGCTCGTGTCCATAGTTAAGGCTATTTATTGATCTTAGTTTATTTTCTCAAACTCTTCCATTCAGAGTAAAAACACAAAGTGCATATTGACTTGGTGTTTTCCGACATAACTACATGATTTCTGATAATTTTAGAATACTCAAGTTTTAATGAACTATTTATTATGCTTGTTGACACGTGACAATGTTAATATGATCTAAAAAAATTTGTTACTGCGCCTATCTAGATCATGTTGTAAATTTTTACTTTCATTTTTTATTAACCTATATATATAATTCACTTCGTGTGACCATGTGACCATGCAAGACACCACGCAAGTATGTGCAAACGAGCATGACGAATGACCCTCGCTGGGGTCGTCCAATGTTTCGAGACCAACAATGGTCCTTGCGTTAACTTACATTGTTCCTTCACAGTAAAAATGAGATTCGTAGTGTACTGGTTATCACGTCCGCCTTATACGGGGAAGGTCCTGGGTTCAAGCCCCATCGAAAACATATATAAAAACATATTTAAATGTCTTTTTGTGTCCGTTCTTTCTCCACCTTCTTTGCACTCTCTATGAGCAAGTCTGCGGCGTATGCTACGCCGCGGGGCGTCTAGTATAATATATTTACTTTTAAGAACGACATTTTACGATTCCTTTCATTGTAGTAGTTAAATAGATTTACTAGGGGAAAATGTTTCTTTGTTTACTTTTTTCCCTTGGTGTAGTGATTGATATCTAGCGTAATATACAAGGACATAACATTCGCATCAATCAGTTAAGTTCATCATTAATATATTTCCGTGGTAGTTTTAATTACTCAGTTCTCTACTATTTTACATAAGACAATATTTAAATAGAAATACATTAATTTAGCAAGTAATTTATATTTAAACAGAGGGGTAAATTTGAAAAAAAAATAGAAATGTTTTTTATTACGTTACCATAGATAATGTAATACAAATGATTAATATTAATATAGTGGTTCCTTTGAAAATTAAATTTATTGTGACACATTTTAAAGACTTTAATGTTGGAAGTTTTTTTTAAAGAAAAAAAAATCTTATAAATGTTCCCTTCACATGTTTGCAAGTATAACTACTGACAATTTTGTATCGTAGCTGTGCTAACGTCGGCCGCGTCAAAGAGGAGCTGGATGCAATAGATCATAATTTCACTTGTTAAAGATTTTATTTTTACTTACACTTCTAGTTTAGGTGTTTTTTTTTCAATAAGTTTTTAAGACAAGACTCTAAATTTCTATCAACATCACAATGTAATTGAACATCTTTTAAAAACACATTTACAGCTGATGAGAATCGTTCACACAAATAAAGCAACGATTTAAAATATCTTCTTCAAAATTAACAATTCATATCGATAAAAGTAAATAACCCCCAAAAAAGGCTGTATGTTTCGGATGAGTTAGTCTATGGAAAAAAGAGTTTGTTTAACATGTTGAACATTACATCTTAAGTTACTTTCTGTTACTTTAAATTGAGTGTAATTAGTAGTACTTTACAAATAACAAATGTCAATATCTTCTCTAGAAGATAAATACCTGCTGCCCCGGCTTCTAGTAAAGCAGCTTTAATTATTTGCTTTTAACACCATGAATGTTTTATTATGAAATAATGTCGTTAATTCAACACAATAAAACTTTTTAACCCCACCACTCACCACCCCACAGTCCCGTAAACAGTGGCCATGAATTTGTTTTATTTTGGACTTTATGAGTTTAGTGAAGATTTTGTAACTGTAATTGTGGCTAGAATTTTTCAAATAATTATAAGGTACACTTGATTTAACAATTTATCGATGTTTGTGGCGCAAGCCGATAAAAAAATACACATAGTAGAAGAGTAATTAACAACAAAATCCTTAAAAAAGAGAATTAGTATCTACTTACATATGACTTCTTTTGCTAAGCGATCCATAGGGTCAGAAACGGTATTTTCTGAGCTTTCTCACAAAAACACGAACATAAAAACTGGTTTTTTATTCAATGCACTTTACATGAAATTCCCAATTGGCTTGTGTGAGAAAATATATTTCACTCTCAAGTCTTGGCCTAAATTCCTGCATTGATTAACTTGTAACATGGACGCTGCTATAAATAAACATTTGATACCCACCAAACTTTTTTTCCTGTAAATTTTTGTTTAGTTGCCCGTGTGCATAACTTTTCCAAGATTGAACATGTGCTCTGGGGGCGGAAAATGATAAGATTGGCACAATTGTGAAATAAACTATATGACAAAAAAAAGTCAATGAAGAAGAAAATATAAAAAAACCAGCGTGGGTAAAGAATCGGTCCAATTTACTCGGCATACCATTGAGTCTAGATGATTTACAGCACATATACGTCATATTTAAAACAAGAAACACACACGAGGTGTGTGTTCAAATCAATAAATTATTAATTAATTAATTGATAAATTCAAAAGTAAACTTTTAAGTACAAGTAAACTTAACCAAACGGATGGTTATTTTTAGAGCATTACAGAAGATGGAATAAATAAGATAAAGACGTTTAAAGTGAAAGCCCTTAAGAAAAGATATTGGTTAACACAAAATAATAATAGGTTGCAGACAAACTGCTGTGTATTTTCTTACATCTTATGTCAAATAACAGGAAATACAATTAGCTGACCACCAAAATATTTTAATTACGTAATAAAAGCAATATTGAAAAACCAGCTACGCCGATAAAAAAATAAGATTTGCTTGAAATGAAAGAAGGGCTCGGTCTTATGTTTTATAAGCCGGTAACATACAATCTGTTCTAAATACCGACACTATATAATAGATAGCCGTTGAGACAAGCCAATACTGTTATTTACCCCCTCACTCCTCCCTCCACTCCCATCCCCGACTCTCTTTTAAAAAATACTATATCTAACTTAGTGAGTAGTGTATTTCAGCTGTGTACAAATTACTGACTTGGTTCACGTTTATTTTAATACACTGAAACAGACGCACATTCCAATTGAGAAATGAATAACACAATAAACGATATCTAACAATTGGCTGACAATTTAATCCTAAAAAACAATTTTTAACGATCAGTCTTTTTATATTAAAAAAATTAATGAATATATGCTAACGTTCCTGTTTCCTTTACAATTATGTATCAAGTTTGTTCAAGTCATAGTCAAATTTTTAAAATATATTTTAAATAAAATAGGACATACATATATTTTTTAATGAAATGACATGTAATTTAATAAACGTAGCTTGATTGAGAATGTGTAATTGTTTGTGTACTTTAATTTTACACGTTAAACGATTTTCACTGTATAACTTCTGATTGGAAAATGAAGTAACAAAAGAATTGTATTTCTTTGTTAATTAAACAGCATGAAATAAATTTTATGATCCCTTTTTTTAAATTCTTAAATTATTTTAAATGGGATCTGTTTTGTTCAATCGACTTGCCTTTATCAAATAGAGAAAGAGGTGACTCATCATGTAAGAGACTATAAATATTTATACAGATTGTTTTTCATTCTCTATTTTGTCTATAGGCTGTGAATTATTCTTCTATACAGGTTTTAAATCACATTATCACAGCATGCGATTGTTTCTTTGTTCCACAGCTCTATATAACTTAATTTGAATTTTGTTCCTTGTCTGATATTTTTTTAATGTATTCTTACAGGCAACTGTAAGTTGCATCTTCAAGAGTAAGTTCAGAATACAAATGTTCGTATACAAAGAGATAGTTAACAAATAATGTTTGGCACATTTTCATCGATACAATAAAACGTTTACATCAGTAAAATTCCGCTACGAAGTTTGGTTAAATATCTACTGATAAAGTCTCATATGAATTTGTAAAGTTGACTCAACTCATGAATTTTTAAAGTAGCCTCAACTCATGAATTTGTAAAGTAGCCTCAACTCATGAATTTGTAAAGTAGACTCAACTCATGAATTTGTAAAGTAGACTCAACTCATGAAGGAAAAAACAAACTTTATTTTGATCTTTTTTTTCTATTCAAAATTGCTTTATACTTTATATTCCCTTTGATTGCTAAGAATTCGCACCCTCTTTCTTTGACTGAAAGGTTCAACTAAAATGATAATGTCACCACATAAAGTTTTGGCTAATCTCAATGCATCTATTGAGTATTCCATTTGTTTCTCTGTGAGTAACCTTTGCAACTTGTTTTTAGAATTACATTGTAAATACTTTAGATAAAGTTTTCTAGGTCATTAAACAAATGGCGACTGCAACGTCACGACGGATATTTTATCAAAATAATCAGTCTTTTTTTGCTCACGTACGTGCATGTAACTCCAATACATCTTCAATTTTATCATTAGCCACACTCTTATGCTCATGCCGTGTATGTAACTCCTATACATCATCAATTTTATCATTAGCCTCACTCTTACGTTCGTGCCGTGTATGTAACTCCTATACATCATCAATTTTCTTCGTTAAATGCCTCGATCATTTCTTTTAATGACATCTTTTCCTTTGGGGCAGCTTATGGAGCAATCATTTTAAAATAATCACATGCACTTTGTGAGCACCTAAGGTAAACTAAAATCCCACCTAAAAAACATTTGCCGTTGTTTTATGACCCATTTATGTTCGTCCTGCAAAAAATGCGGTTCCGTGTGCATTTTTAAAAAAATCAATTTAATTTTGTGCAAATAAAATTTTAATGTTGTTATTAGCCTGTATAAAATTGTCTGATTTATAAAAAATGGTAACAGCTTGTCATAATGTTGAGTGTTAGTATTGTTATAACAACTTGCTAAAGATAGATCCAAAATATACGTTGTCATACACATTGATATATTAAAATATTAGTTGGACATTTCGTCTGCCTTTAAATCGATTTTAAGATACTCCTATAGTAAAGTGCATGATTGAAATTAAAATTGTATTTAAAAGTTTAGTATACGTTATGCTTAAAGCATATTAACGCTGATTAAGCTAGAGTTAGTGCAACCCAGGTTTGGGTGATGTTATTTACACATCTATGAAAGCAATCGTTCAAAAATAAGGACATTTTCTTTTAAAAACCCATAAAGATATAAATTTTGGTATAAATATCTTACATAGTATTTATAAACGATATTTGAGCAGCAAAGAGTTGTGAACGATTATTGATCTGTTTTTCCATTAAGGCGTACATGTACTGCCATTAACTTACTATATGCATCTATAGAAAAGTACATTTACTGCCATTAACTTACTATATGCATCTATAGAAAAGTACATGTACTGCCATTAACTTACTATATGCATCTATAGAAAAGTACATGTACTGCCGTTAACTTACTATATACATCTATAGAAAAGTCAATGTTCTTTTTTCTTATATACGGCATATACGTAGTTTAACTACTAATCACTGTCTACACACAAATAACACAGACCACACACCGTTTCCTATTGATGTATCCATTGTTATCCATTTGAAAGAAACAGCTTGTCCCACTTTCTTTCTTTATGTTTGTTTTGTTTAGTTTTCTATTGGTGTTATACACTTGTCTAATATAAAAGTAAAAGATATGAAAGTAGATGAAGTTATTTTTTTAAAACAATTTTTACAGACATACAAAACTACCGAGAATGTACATTTGATCTGATAGTTATCTGGTTTCACTCATGTGATTGCTATCTAAGGCATACAATAAATTATAAGTAGTTGATTATTTATAACTAACTTTTAAAATGTGAAATGTATAAAGTATTTAAATATAAGCATCACCATTTAATTATATAACGAAAATGGGTAAAATAACACTGTTTTATTACACATTAAGTGAAATAATGTTAAATAAATATTGGTAAAAGATAACACTAAAGAAAACAGTCAATGTGGTTTGTAAAAAACAAAACGTTAGGAAGTTAAACATTGAACATTAATTTAGACATCTGGAGAAATAAGTAAAGGAAACAAATGGTTCGAACTGTTGGATAAAATACATCTCGTTAAGAAAACACATAAAGAAAACAGTGTCAACATGTAATTTTCAAACAAAAATTAATCCTTTTAAAACCTACTCGTAGTCTTGTTAAGGGCGCAAAATTAGCCGACATAAACATAACTCGTTTCATTAAATGTATTTCACAACAAACACACACATAGTGATACACACAGAAGCGTGCATGCATATAATTAGACAAACACACAAACTGGGATTTCAAGATTATCAAATAAACCAAGCTCTTAGTTTTCTTTTTACAAAATAATATAAGCTCAAACTATGACATCTCGTCACAAAATATTAATTGCAAATTTTTCGCCCTCTTAATCTCGACACCAAATGTTTATTATTTTACGTCTTAATTTTCAATAGTTTTTCTTTTGGTTATTCCTGGGAGTTTCCCCTCACATTGTGAGCACACACAGACGCACTTAGGTGCATTATATATACGATTCATAGTGGACGTGCATTAAAATTGTATTTCCCGTCTGTGACGCACCAGAAGCACCGTGACTGATATAGTTAATATCACATTGCCTTGAGAAAACTCAGCAAGATAAATAAGTGCTTTCGTATTTAAAAAATCAATGAGAATGATATTTAAATTCTATGACACATTATATTAATCACTTGTGTTTTAGAAATAATTTATTGTGTGTACATTAAATTTTATTCAAAGAAAAATAAAGTTTTAAAATAAGAATGTTTTTAAAAGCATATTATTTTTTTTTAAATGGAAACTATATAATTTTTATATTTAGTGTTATATGTGTATTTCTCATTCTGTCATTCGATGCAGCAATAGTCTCATTTTCTGTAGAAAATAGAATGGCATCTATTTCAACAAAGTGTTAATCCACTTTACTTCGATCCCTAATATTAGGGATAAAATGTAAATAAAATGCTACCATTCTCCTAACACAGGTACTGAGCTTAATGAGAACATTTTCGTGTTCATAGTTCAAGCTATTTAAATATGTTAGGTAGTTCATAAAACTTGTCCATTCAGAGTAAAAGAAAAATATATTTAAATTGTATTTGTTCACATTACTACATTCTTTCTGCTAATTTTAGGATTCTCTAGTGTTAATTAAATTTCTACATTCTCTACTCTCCATGTTATTAAAACGATCGTTATAAAATGTCTACATTCTCTAATCCACATGTTAATAAAACGGATGTTATAAAATAATGGCTTTTACGCTATCATCAACCAAGTTCCACTGTTTGAGCTTGGATATCAGAAGCTCATCATTCGATATCGTAAGCCCGAGGTCCCTAATTAAATCGTTCACGTCTTTCTGGTTAGGGAAGTACGGCTTTCTATCCCAAACTTCATCTGATGAATCGTAGTCCATATCTCCAGTATCTGCATCGCTATCTGACTTGCTGCTGTCTCCTGAAGATGGCCGATGCCGCCTAGGAGGAGTCGGAACTGGCAGATCGGGGCTGTGTGGTACCTGGGCGAAGGAAGAAGGTAGGTCCGGATAAATGATCTGAGGGGCATTTTTGCAGTTGCACCGATTTTTTTGGGTTTACAATGCAGAAGTAGCAGTTGCTTGAGTGGTCCGTCGGCTCTCGCCAAATACGAGGGATAGCAAACTTCAATGGTAGCTTCTCTCCTCTGTACCAACCTGTAACATAGCACATAATAATACATAAGAATTGTAATAATTTGAGGGCAGGAAATTTCAAAATATGGAACGATTTCAAGATGGAACGTATTTGCCTACAGTACACGACTTATGACAAAACTTTGTAAATTACAACTCTTTGAAATGAACTAGATCTAAAGCATTGACATTTTATAAAAATAAATTAAAACACATCTAAGCGAGAAGCAACTGTTCAGTTTACCTTCAAGTGTTTTCTTGCAATATTCGCCTGTGAAATGCGGTGCCCAAGATGTGTCCTGGTCCCCTGACCGGCACGCCGAAGTATGGCTTGTAGGGCTCGCACATTATACGACTGTCTTCCACGGAATACTTTTTCGCTCTTGTCTTTATGAATTGTCCGCACACGTATGTCTATACGAATTATAAATAAATGTTGATTTCAATTTTTTAAACAAAGAAAAAAAAATCTTCTTATTGGTCTTGCCAGCTAAGATTTCCCAAGTACAACGATACATTAAATAAACCAGTTCTAGTGCTCTTTGGTGCCGCGACTATTCGACTTTTATTGCACATCAAATATGGCGATATACATTTCTTTAATACGAATGTTTTCATTTCTCTTTACCAACAAAACATGTTGCCCTTTTCATTATCTATTTGATTAAACGTGGATTTGTATTTTATATAACAATATTTATACTTATATTACTGTTATGAAGAAAATAATATACTTTTCGAATTCTGCTTATTTCGTTGTCATTTTCTAATGATTCTAACTACGCACAAACACACACACACACACACGCACACACACACACACAAACTAAATAAAGCTGCTTACAAGACTACGAAATCCTTCATGACGTCATTAAAAACAAACCTCTTGGAAATGTACGTAACAACAAATGTTTCTTTAAATGATAAACGTTGTTCATGTGCATCATAATGTTATTAAATGTTGTATTTAGGATATGAATGTTTTACATTGAATGCTATGACAATGATGACAGTTACTATTGTTTTGTAAAGGGATGTAAGTTAATTATCAACTCATTAATATTATTATTGCTATATGTGTTTAAATCCTTCATGTTATTATTAATATTTGATTTTTTGCTGCTTTGCTACGCGTAAGCACGATAAAAATAACACAACTTTGTTTTTGAGATGAGTATAAACACATCACTTAATTTGGATATTGAGATGAGTATAAATATGCCATTAACACAATCGTTATAAAAAGTCTACCTTTTCTGCACTTAATGTTATTGACAACAGATGTTATAAAATGTTCACTGTCTACTCTACACTCTCGCTTTAATTAACGCAGTCTTTACAAAGAGTCTACAGTCTCTAATATCTTTATTGTTAAAATATGCATTAAAAAACAAACACTTTCTTATATTATACCAACATAACAGTTCCAGCGATGTCCGAAGAAATGAAATTCAAGGACATCAATAAGATAATGTTTAATTTACATAGTGCCGTCTGTATAAACCCTTGTAAGATACCAGTAGAACTGGCCAGATTAAACCCTTGTAAGATACCAGTAGAACTGGCCAGATTAAACCCTTGTAAGATACCAGTAGAACTGGCCAGATTAAACCCTTGTAAGATACCAGTAGAACTGGCCAGATTAAACCCTTGTAAGATACCAGTAGAACTGGCCAGATTAAACCCTTGTAAGATACCAGTAGAACTGGCCAGATTAAACCCTTGTAAGATACCAGTAGAACTGGCCAGATTAAACCCTTGTAAGATACCAGTAGAAACTGGCCAGATTAAACCCTTGTAAGATACCAGTAGAACTGGCCAGATTAAACCCTTGTAAGATACCAGTAGAACTGGCCAGATTAAACACTTGTAAAATACCAGTAGAACTGGCCAGATTAAACCATTGTAAGATACCAGTAGAAATGGCCAGATTAAACCCTTGTAAGATACCAGTAGAACTGGCCAGATTAAACCCTTGTAAGATACCAGTAGAACTGGCCAGATTAAACCCTTGTAAGATACCAGTAGAACTGGCCAGATTAAACCCTTGTAAGATACCAGTAGAACTGGCCAGATTAAACCCTTGTAAGATACCAGTAGAACTGGCCAGATTAAACCCCTGTAAGATACCAGTAGAACTGGCCAGATTAAACCCTTGTAAGATACCAGTAGAACTGGCCAGATTAAACCCTTGTAAGATACCAGTAGAACTGGCCAGATTAAACCCTTGTAAGATACCAGTAGAACTGGCCAGATTAAACCCTTGTAAGATACCAGTAGAACTGGCCAGATTAAACCCTTGTAAGATACCAGTAGAACTGGCCAGATTAAACCCTTGTAAGATACCAGTAGAACTGGCCAGATTAAACCCTTGTAAGATACCAGTAGAACTGGCCAGATTAAACCCTTGTAAGATACAGTAGAACTGGCCAGATTAAACCCTTGTAAGATACCAGTAGAACTGGCCAGATTAAACCCCTGTAAGATACCAGTAGAACTGGCCAGATTAAACCCCTGTAAGATACCAGTAGAACTGGACAGATTAAACCCATGTAAGATACCAGTAGAACTGGCCAGATTAAACCCCTGTAAGATACCAGTAGAACTGGCCATATTAAACACTTGTAAGATACCAGTAGAACTGGACAGATTAAACCCTTGTAAGATACCAGTAGAACTGGCCATATTAAACACTTGTAAGATACCAGTAGAACTGGCCAGATTAAACCCTTGTAAGATACCAGTAGAACTGGCCAGATTAAACTCACATCTAGAATATACTCCGGTGGTTAAGCCGGCTTCAGTACAAGATAACACAGGCAAAAGGTGAGAATCCACCACGGTAGTAAAATCTAACCTAAGTGAAACGAACCCACCCCCAACCTTTACCAAAGATCATTATATACTACTGTAATTATATGAATATACTGTTATAAACCAATTAATGAATATAATATATGCATTAGTATATACTCCTTGAATTATATGGATATACTGTTGTAAACCAATTAATGAATATAGACATCAGTATATACTCCTTTAATTATATGAATATAATGTTATACACCAATTACTGAATACAGGCATTCTATTGATGTTTAAATTTTGTCAGGAACGTTACATTTTTTTCTCAAGTACGAAATATGTTTTATTTACAATCAAATAAAATAATAAAATACTTTATATTACGAGTTTTGATAGGACGGTAACTTTTTATTTAAATTTAAACTCTATACAAATATAGAAGGAGTTATTTATTTTGTCTTTAACAATTGCCGCATACATTAGATTAGGTTATAAACATGTTAAAACAAAAACAATATACATTGTTATTGAAACAATACAAGCACTTAATAGATAACCCACAGATAGGAATTAATAATAAAATAAGAAACATAAGATCAGTAGAGATGTTGTTTTGTTTTTTTTAAATCCTTTATATTAACTCGTGGTGTCTGATTGCTTGCTTGCTTGAGGCGGGCGGGCGTTGCCGAAATAACTTTGGATCGATTTTTAACCCACTTCCTCGTAAGCTAGCGAGCTGAAATTTTGCAGACAGACTCGTGCCGATGATAAACAAGATGTTTCAAAATTTCAGATAAATCGAATCAACCGTTTTATTTTAAAAATGAAAGTATTATCAATCTTGAAATGAAATCCTTGTGTATATTTTCATGTAAATAATTTGTTATTTTGTGTCTATTTTAATAAAATGCAATCCATGTCTGTGACTCAGTCACTTATGAGCAGAAAGTGACGTACAAGTATTCATGGAAAATACATCAGCAGTTACAAGATCTTAGAAAAGAGTAGAGAAGAATTGCTTGCTGTTTTGATAATAAGTTTGATAAATAAACTTTAGAAAGAAAATTAACAAATTTTTTTTAAAAAAATAGTCTTATGTTTAAAGAAAGAAGGACAAAATAAATATTAACAGGAAAACTATTTTAATGATGGAAAAAAGATATTTAAACGATAGATGGAAATACTCAGGAGTGAAACACACAATTATTTAATAACATCAAGTAGACGTGAGCTCTGTATAAGTAACGATAATAAACAAGAAGTTACAACAGAATCCCAGTGTAAATGATTGGCTTACTGTGTCAAGTGCTAAAATTATTAATTGGGCAATCAAAACACAAACGATGGACATATTAAATGCTCAAAAAGAAATGATACGTTCTTAAAAAATACTTTTGATTTAAAAATTATACAATAGTTCATAGAAGTTTTAAAAATGTGCATAATAATCTATGACCAAGTATTAATTTGTTTTGCCATTTAGTCATTTTATTGCCTGTTCAATAAACAAATTTCTCTTGTTATTAAATACTTACAGGTGTTGAGAGTTACACAGAACATTGCTCTCATCGTCCGCCTTCCTTTATGGGACACGTGAATCTCCTGCTGTGATGTGTAAGGGTTGAGAGTTACACAGAAGATTGCTCTCATCGTCCGCCTTCCTTTATGTGACACGTGAATCTCCTGCTGTGATGTGTAAGGGTTGAGTCCTCAGCTCATTGGTTAACTCTCCAGTGTAATCCCACGTCGGAAGAGACCGTTACGTTTCGTTGGGCAGGGGAGCGTTGAACTGGACAAAGAAATACGTGAAGTTCCCGAGTGTGGGGGGAGGGTGCTACATTATCTCAACGGGGGTGACTAATGTCACGTGGACGACTCCGTTCTTTCAATGTACAATTCAGGAAAGGGTTGAGGGATATCGTCCAGTGAACTCGCCGACCAGCTGACACAGACTGACTGGATGTCGTGTAGACTCCTTCTATAGGACACGGGGGCCCTGTATCTGACCAGCCAGCTGACACAGACTGACTGGATGTCGTGTAGACTCCTTCTATAGGACACGGGGGCCCTGTATCTGACCAGCCAGCTGACACAGACTGACTGGATGTCGTGTAGACTCCTTCTATAGGACACGGGGGCTCTGTATCTGACCAACCAGCTGACACAGACTGACTGGATGTCGTGTAGACTCCTTCTATAGGACACGGGGGCTCTGTATCTGACCAACCAGCTGACACAGACTGACTGGATGTCGTGTAGACTCCTTCTATAGGACACGGGGGCCCTGTATCTGACCAACCAGCTGACACAGACTGACTGGATGTCGTGTAGACTCCTTCTATAAGACACGGGGTGCCCTGTATCTGACCAACCAGCTGACACAGACTGTCTGGATGTCGTGTAGACTCCTTCTATAGGACACGGGGGCTCTGTATCTGACCAACCAGCTGACACTGACTGACTGGATGTCGTGTAGACTCCTTCTATAGGACACGGGGGCCCTGTATCTGACCAACCAGCTGACACAGACTGACTGGATGTCTTGTAGACTCCTTCTATAGGACAAGGGGGCCCTGTAACTGAACAACCAGCTGACAGAGGCTGCAAGATGACGTGATGACGTGCAGACTCCTTGTATAAGACACTGGGGCACTGTATTTAGCCGATCAGCTGACACAGACTGTCTGGATGTCGTGTAGACTCCTTCTATAGGACACGGGGGCCCTGTATCTGACCAACCAGCTGACACTGACTGACTGGATGACGTGTAGACTCCTTCTATAGGACACGGGGGCCCTGTATCTGACCAACCAGCTGACACAGACTGACTGGATGTCTTGTAGACTCCGTCTATAGGACAAGGGGGCCCTGTAACTGAACAACCAGCTGACAGAGGCTGCAAGATGACGTGATGACGTGCAGACTCCTTGTATAAGACACTGGGCACTGTATTTAGCCGATCAGCTGACACAGACTGTCTGGATGTCGTGTAGACTCCTTCTATAGGACACGGGGGCTCTGTATCTGACCAACCAGCTGACACTGACTGACTGGATGTCGTGTAGACTCCTTCTATAGGACACGGGGGCCCTGTATCTTAACAACCAGCTGACACAGACTGACTGGATGTCTTGTAGACTCCGTCTATAGGACAAGGGGGCCCTGTAACTGAACAACCAGCTGACAGAGGCTGCAAGATGACGTGATGACGTGTAGACTCCTTGTATAAGACACTGGGCACTGTATTTAGCCGATCAGCTGACACAGACTGTCTGGATGACGTGTAGACTCCTTCTATAGGACACGGGGGCACTGTATCTGACCGACCAGCTGACACAGACTGACTGGATGTCGTGTAGACTCCTTCTATAGGACACGGGGGCCCTGTATTTGAACGACCAGCTGACAGAGGCTGCAGATGACGTGATGACGTGTAGACTCCTTGTATAAGACACTGGGCACTGTATTTAGCCGACCAGCTGACACAGACTGACTGGATGTCTTGTAGACTCCTCTATAGGACACGGGGGCCCTGTATCTGACCAACCAGCTGACACAGACTGACTGGATGACGTGTAGACTCCTTCTATAGGACACGGGGCCCTGTATCTGACCAACCAGCTGACACAGACTGACTGGATGACGTGTAGACTCCTTCTATAGGGGACGGGGGTCCCTGTATCTGACGACCAGCTGACACTGACTGACTGGATGTCTTGTAGACTCCTTCTATAGGACACGGGGGCCCTGTAACTGAACAACCAGCTGACAGAGGCTGCAGATGACGTGCTGACGTGTAGACTCCTTGTATAAGACACTGGGGCACTGTATTTAGCCGACCAGTTGACACAGACTGACTGGATGTCGTGTAGACTCCTTCTATAGGACACGGGGGCCCTGTATCTGACCAACCAGCTGACACAGACTGTCTGGATGGCGAACAACGAGATAATCGATTTCACCTACGAATTAACGTCCCTGTCTCATTTTAAACTTTTACATTTTCATAAATTTCGAACTAAATGTCTGTTCTGACTGTAAATTTCAAATTTTAAAATTATTTTCTACTTTTTGTTACGTTCTTATATACAAATAATTTCTACTTTTTAGTGCATTATTAATATAAGACTAGTTTTTAAAAAAAAATGTTTTTTATATAGTTTTATTTGTTTGGAATTTACAGATTTCAGGTCACACATAATGTCATTAACTATTGTTACATACGAGGCTGATTATTTATATGATTTTTTTCCAACTAATACCTTAAAAATACACTGTTTAAAACGATCAACGCCTACTGTTTATGTGAGTTTAACTACTGATGTAAAGAAATGTCAAGAACCTTTGTCAAAAGTGGCTTAAAGCAATATATTACACGTCTTCAAATTGGCGTAATGTTTGAGACTGAAGAAGAATGTAGATTTAAAATTATGATCTCTGTTTTAAAAAACCTGCTTTAAGGCATCAAGATTGTTTTTATTTACTAATATTTATTTTTTTTTAAAAATCGACTATAAAGCTAGTGTATTTGTAAATTTTGTTGTCTAATTTTTAGTGTAAATTATGGAAATGTTATAATTGTTGGAATTCTTAGCAAGTAAGTTAATGAAGAATTAAAAGGTTATTGTGGTTATAATTGATCACTATTTAAAGGTTATTGTGGTTATAATTGATCACTATTTAAAGGATATTGTTGTTATAATTGATCACTATTTAAGGATATTGTGGTTATAATTGATCACTATATAAAGGTTATTGTGGTTATAATTGATCACTATTTAAAGGTTATTGTGGTTATAATTGATCACTATTTAAAGGATATTGTTGTTATAATTGATCACTATTTAAAGTATATTGTGGTTATAATTGATCACTATTTAAAGGATATTGTGGTTATAATTGATCACTATTTAAAGGATATTGTTGTTATAATTGATCACTATTTAAAGATATTGTGGGTTATAATTGATCACTATTTAATTATTTTTTTTTAAAATACACATGAATAAAAAAGTATTTATGTGGTCGAACAATCAGTTTAGGCTAGCGTTTGCTTTAACTTGCGTTGTTCCTTCCCAGAATAATTTGTGATTCGTAGTGTAGTGTTTATCACGTCCGCCTTACACGCGGAAGGTCATGGGTTCAAGTTCCAGCGAAAATATATTTTTTTAATTATTAAAAATGTGTGTTTATGCCTGTTCTTTTCAGCTTTATTTTGCGAACATGGCTGACCCTCGCTAGGGTCGGCCATCACTCTTTATGGTTGGCAATACAGGGTGATGAAGGGTGGTGGGCAGGTAGATAACCTCAGTTTAAATGACTCAAGACCAACAATGCGTCGGTGGATCACCCCACCGATGTTCACTCGCGTTGTTTTGATTTCTTTTTGCTGTAGATTGTGTCCATCCCCCCCCCCTTCTACGCTCTATTCATGAGCCAGTCTGCGGCGTATGCTACGCTGCGGGGCGTATCTAGTTATTACAACGTTTATATTAACTAGCTTTCGTTTCTGTCTGTCTGTCCACAATTTTTCAAATTTGCCAATGTAAACTTAAACCACTTCTGATGGTCCTAGAGATATCAAAATTTGTACCAGAGATAGGTCTTGGATGACAATGCATTGTGTCAAAATTTCAGATCGATCGAATGTACCGTAAATAACGTATTGCATTTTTTAGTTTATCATAATATAGCACCTGTATCCGATTGCCATTGTTGAAAGAACGTGCCAGTTCACTTCAGCCATCGATGACCACTCCCCGTGTTTTCATCAGGGCGAGTTCAGTCAGTTTCAGTCTGTAAAAACGCGATGCGTTTGAAGAAATAAAATTTTCGATATATTTTATAATTTTATATTTAAACTAAAAAGAATACAAATAAATAGCGGTAAAAAAAAGATTTTTTTAAAAACAAAGCTTTTATAAGTGGACTAAAAAGAGGAAAATAATTTAAAAATTATAAGTTCAAGTACTTTGATTTAATATGACTAAAAACGTTGGGCGGGTGTTTTTGGTATACAAAATTTAAGATTTATAATTGAGAAGGCAAAAGGGAGATCTATCAGTAAGTGAATGAGTGAACTGCATATGTAAAACCTCGTAACTAAGTTTTGAGTCATGTTAAATCAAAGTACTTGAACTTATAACTTTTAAATTATTTTCTTCTTTTTAGAACTATTCACTATTATATATGGTATAATACACGTGTAATATAATTTAAAATTTATAGATTCACAACAAATAATTATTTCGGATCTGTTAAGAACTCTCTTTACTAAAGGATCTTATTATCTTATGTAATTATGTTAAACGTGCATTAAAAGTATATTTATTTTTCAAGACAACCCCGCACCACAAAGCACCAATGTTGATGTACTTAACATGAAATTAATTATTGTACTTGAGTAAAATAATGTCGGAATATTAAAAAGAGGAACTTATTTATTAAAATATAATATTTAAAATACAATGTATAATTCTATGACATTCTATTAATTACTTATGTTGCTATAAGATTTATCTGATTGTAATTTAGAAGAATGATTTACGATATACATTTAGAAAAACAATTGAATTTTTTAAAAAAAAGTATTCCTTACATTTTAGAAAAGTAGTAAATTTTTATATCTGTGTTAATATTCATGCATCTCTAACAATTTTACAGGTCTAGAAATACTGATCTGATTTTCAGTGAAGACAAAGCTAAAATATGGTGGAACCGGATGTTGTTGATTAATAACAATTACATACCATATTTCTTGATTTAACTTGTATTTGTGATAATTCAAGGATTTATAGGTGAATTTTCATCTGTTTGTAAGTAATTCAAAATGTTTAAACAGAAAGTATTAGTTAAAGGTGTTTCATTGGCTAGTGCACACCACCCAAACACATTAGCATTGACGATCTCAGGAAAAGAAGCACATACCAAATCACAGCAGCTGAGATTGTAGGCTGTTTCATTAAAGAACTAGGAATTACTTGGAGAGAGATTGTTGCCCTCTATCAGTTTGAGGAACCACTTAAATGGTTCTGCAAACTCGGAGAAGAGGCGGAAGTAAAGCACTTCGAAAGTGTTCACTGTAAGACATTCCAGGCTGGTGTAGAAAAACGAATCCATATTGAACAATTGGGGAGAGGAAAAAAGAAGGTAATTGTTCACTGGGTCCCTCCAACCTTACCAAAGGAGGGAGTGGAGGAAATACTCTCCTTTTTGAGCAAAGACAAAGTAGAGGCATACCCTCACAAAGGTAGAGCTGACAGATGGACAGTTATGTACAGACCGGAAAAAGAAACAATTGTTCCGCATTATATATATTTAGAGTGTGGAATAATAAAAGATAAGAGAATACTGCTTCTAGTTCCTGGGAGAAAACAGGCCTGCTTCATGTGTGGTTCACAGGATCATTGGACAAGCAGGTGTGTAAAAAGAACCCCAGTAGTGGAGGAAAAAATAAATCAAGTATGTGTCCCAGTGGAGGAACCAGGAGATGTGGTGAAGGAAAACAATAACAAATTTGTTGTCCCAGAGACAAACCCGGTGGCAGTCCCTTTGGAGGCTCCCGTTGTGGTCCCAGTGACTGATCCCGGCGCTGTCCTTGCTGGAGTTTCAGCAACAGGGTTTTTGCCAGAGCCCACAATAGTTCTGGAAGAGGCCATCAGTGCCATACATGTGTCGACTGAAATGGAAGACAGCTGGCAGATAAAACGTAATAAAAAGAATAACAAGAGGATAGAACCCGAATCAACAGTGGTTCAATCAAAAGGAAATTCCCCAATGAAACTGTCATATGCCGACGCTGTTTCAAGGGGTAGCCCTCCACTTACTGTGAACCACAACATAAGACGTGGAGCGCAAATAAAAGACATTATGATGACGACTCTGAGGAGGATGAGACAAAATATTTTAAGTATGACTGGTTACCCCAGCACGAGTCAACGGACGAAAGTCAATAAACAGTTACACATTGATTGTTAAAATTTGAAATTTAAAAATATTTTCAAATAATAATATCATGGACAACTACGTTCCTCATACAATAGAAAACGAGATGAAAATAAGATCAAGTGCACCTCGCTCAAACCAAATAAAATCATTTGAACTCAACAAAGGGTCCGGAAACACAGTCACATCAGATACAGAGACTACATAGCTTACACTTTTTTCCCTCAATGTTAAGACTTGTAACAAAAAGGAGCATCACATAATTAACCTAGTAAAAAAACACAACATTGATTTTATTTTTTTACAGGAGACAAATATAACCACAGAACACGATGCCCATATGTATACTAAGGCCTTAGGAATGAAAAACAGTTACTTTAGTTTTGGTAGATTTAAAGGAGTGGGAATAGTACAGACATCTGATAGATGGGAAATAACACATAAAGACAGGGATAACGAAGGAAGAATGGTCACGCTTAATATTACAGACAAGAAAGATAATTACACACTTGTAAAAATATACGCTCCAGCAAAACACAAAGATAAACCTTTGTTTTACAATACACTAGTTCAAAATTTGAAATATTTATTTAAGAGAGGAAAGATTATTTTAGGTGGAGATTTTAATTATATCACAAGCCCTTTAGATACAACCAACCCCAATAGGAAAGGAAAAATAGTAGAAGTAACAACGGGGATAGAAGTGCTACAATACATAACAAATACATATACATTAGTAGACGCATACAGAGCACTTCATAAAGAAGGAAAAGAAACAACATTTAAGAATAATATTTTCAATACTCAGTCAAAATTAGATAGATTTTACATTCCAAAATCAGACACAATTAATGAAGCAAAACATGTTAAAGAAACATTAAACTTTACAGATCACAAAGGGATAAAAATTACAATCAATAGTACAAAGATCAATATCATTAAAAAATCCCCTCATTGAAATTAAACAATGCACTTTTAGAAAACAATCACTACACAGACATCATTAATAAAATAATTCAACAATACAGCATACTACCAACTACAAATATAGGCCAACACTGGGAACTTTTAAAATCTACAATTAAACACATCACACAAAATATTGCAACTCAGCTACACAGTCAAATCCGAAAACGAGAAGATGAACTAAAAGTACTAATATCGATAGAAAACTACAACAACCCAACAAATCATGCCATACAAGAATTAGAGGAAGAATTAGAAACAATTCAACAGCATAAATACAATGGTGCCCAAGTTAGAAGTAGATTACCCACAAACTACACAGAAGCACCTACTAAGCAGTTCTTAACAATAGAACAAAACATACAAAAAAGCAGACAGATAAGACAAATAATACACACAGAAGGAACAACACAAACTGACAACAAAGAGATTGTAGAAACTTTTGAAAAATACTATACACAACTTTTTGCAACTGAACAAACTGATGCAAATATACAGGTTCAGTGCACAAAAATTACAAAAGCACTGCAAGATGATCAAACAAACGAAATGAACAAACCATTTACTCTACAGGACATGAAAGTGACACTACACAACATAAATAAAAACAAAACACCTGGACCAGATGGACTAACAACAGAGTTTTACAACTTCTTTTTTACAACACTGGGCCCAATACTACATTCAACTCTAGAAGAAGCTTACAACAACATGGAACTACCAAATTCAATGAACACTTCATACATCACACTTCTACCAAAGAAAGACACAGACAAAACACAACTTAAAAATTACAGGCCCATATCATTACTCAATACAGATTATAAAATTCTTACTAAAACATTAGCCAATAAACTAAAACCACATTTAAATACTCTCATTCATGTCAATCAACAATGCAGCATTAAAGGCAGGGACATCAACAACCACAATCATTTAATCAGAGACATTATTCAATATACAAGTGAAAAACAAATTCAAACATGCATATTATCACTAGACCAGGAAAAAGCCTTTGACAGGGTAGACCATGCATACCTTCACAAGATATTACAAAACAAGAAATTTGGGGAGTATTTTTGTAATTGGGTTAAAATTCTATACAGAACGCCTATCAGCAATCTGATAATAAATAATATAATTTCAAAAAACATTGCAATTAAAAGATCAGTTAGACAAGGGTGTCCTTTATCCCCTTATCTATATATTCTATCCTTTGAACCACTTCTAGAGTAAATCAGAATGGAGAAAAACATTACAGGAATAGGGATCCCTGGAGCCAGAGATATTAAAGTGATTGCTTATGCAGATGACACGGTATTTTTCCCCACAAATGATAGGTCAATTCACAAAATAATTTCAATTTTTCAAGATTTTGGAAAAGGTAGTGGGATCCAAGATTAATGTAAACAAATCTGAAATTATGGGTATAGGTAGGTGGCAAGATAGACTAGATTTCCCCTTAGGCATACTTAGGAAGGAGAGTCTTAGAATTTATGGGATCTTTTATTCCAATAATCAAACACAGACAAACACTGAAATATGGAGGAATATTGAACAATCAATTAAACAAATTATTGACAGAAACAAATACACAGCACAGACAATTTTTGGAAGGAGCACAATTATAAACACATATGTCATCCCCAAAACAATATATACAGGAACAATATGGGAGCCCCCAACAATAATTTTAAAAGAAATTAACTCACACATAACTAAATACATATTCCAAGGAACAATACACAATATCAAACATACAACACTAATACAATCTAAGCTAAATGGAGGAATAAACCTGCAAGACATACAAACAAAAATACAAGCACTCAGAATAAAATTTATAGGACAAGCCATTAAAAAAAGATCAGAAAATACATTCACACATTATTACTTAGGAATCAGAATAGGACATTTAATAGCAATTGATAACAGCACTGCACATTACATGGGTAGAAATCAATCACAATTTCATACAGCATGCATCAAAGCAATAAAAGGTAATGAAGAAGTATTACACAAAACAACCAAAGAAATATATACACATTTAATAAAAAGACAAGCAACACCTCTAAACAATAGAATTAAATGGACACAAGTTTATGGAATTACAAACACTGAGGAAACTTTTAAAAATACACATATCAAAGAAATACCAAATGAAGAAAAAGAAATAACATACAGACTAATTTACAATACAACACCAGTCTCATCAAGAAATTATAAAGACAGAGGGGCAAGAATAGGCTGTCCACTCTGTAGGTCAGGAGCTGATGAGACTGAACAACATTTATATCTCACATGCAATACAATTTTACAAGCTAAAAACACACTCCAACAATTCATACAAGCAGGCACAATACACAATGTAGATATAGACAAAGCAATAACACTAAACATAATACCAGACTCTATAAACAAGAAAAAACAAACTATAAGCTTAAAAATACTTTCACAGTACAGAAAACACATATGGCATCACAGTCTTAAGGCATTTTTCCATAACCACAGTTACACAAACATAACATTAGAACACATTTTTAGACAAACAATTCAAAACATGATATTAAACATAACAGAAGATAATTTAGGTTTTTATGTTTTAGAAATAATATATAATGTACATTTTATTTCTTATAATCAAATATTTGTATTTTATTTTATATGTGAATTCATATAAAATATGTATGTAATTTTCCAAAAAAAATATATTCTGATTGGATTCAGAAACATTTTGTATTGATATATTTATAAATAAAGATACGTATAGAATATAAAATAAAAATAAAAAAAAACAATTTGTCAAAGTGGTACGCCATTTTACTTCGACCTCTAATCTAGGGATACCATATCTATGAATTGCAAGGATTCTTCTCATGTTATTTTACGATTTTTTATAGTTCATTAATACGGAACATGAGAGTAGAAAAAAACCTTAATTATCATCGTATGTGTTGCTAAGATGACTACAAACATAATTCTGATTTTAAAATGAGTAAAAAAGAATGTATTTATCTCGACTTATTAGGTCAATACTTAATAAAATTCCAATTAATAAAAAAAAATTTCCAATAAAGAATTTCCAATTTTTTTATTCAAGGGAAATCACCTAGATTACATTAAAAATCATTTAAGACCAATAATTATGAAACTAAAATAAATAAACAATTGCTATCTACAAATTGCTGCTAAAATTACAGGAGTCGAACGAAAACAAATTTTTCAAAATTTCCTTCTGCTACATTTTTCTAAATATTATCAGCTATCTTTTGGCGTTTGTTTCAACCCATAGTTGTTATGGTTGGCGAGAAATTGACAAGATACATTTGTTTCGGTTTTTATTTTTTATATATTCTGGGAAATCCAGTAAACTTTTTCGGTATTTTTTTGGCCCGTGCACATCCCTTGGACCTCCTTAACATATATGCAAAAGACCCGAACCCTCATCTGGTATGTTTCAGTAGTTGCTTGTGCAAGCTCGAACAGACTGCACAGACATTGAGAGTATATAAACGCAATTTTTCACATGGGAAATTGCGTTAAAAATTCCCCTAATTTTTTTTTCACGCACAGAAAAATGAGTTTCGTGAGGCTGATCAAGTGAAAGGTTACATCGCATAAATATTTTTCCGATTATTTTATAATGAAGATTTTCTTTCTTATTAAAAAAAAACTGACCAAAATATTTATTTAAGTATTAGCTGAAAGCGACCTAGACTCTATAACTAAGCGACCTAAAGTTAATTTTCTGATAGAAAACATAATCTGTGTGCGATTTATAAATCATCTTTTTGAGTCATAATCAACTATCATGTAGCGATTTACTCCATTCTTTTTTATTGTGCTGTTATGCGCAATCTGTGTTCATGCCAAAGAAAAGGATGATGATGATGAAACAGATAAAAAGAAGTCAGACGTTGGCACTGTAATTGGCAATGATTTGGGAACCACTTATTCCTGTGTGGGAGTCTTCAAGAATGGCCATGTTGATATCATTGCCAATGATCAAGGTAACCGTATCACGCCATCATATGTGGCTTTTACTCCAGATGGTGAGCGTTTGATTGGTGATGCTGCGAAAAACCAGCTAACTGCAAATCCCGAGAACACCATCTTTGATGTAAAGCGTTTCATTGGAAGGAGTTGGGATGACAAATCCGTGCAGCATGATATTAAGTTTTATCCATTTAAGGTAATCAACAGAAATAATAAGCCTTATGTGGTTGTGGATACTGTGGATGGAGAAAAAACTTTTTCCCCAGAAGAGATTTCTTCTATGGTCCTTGGCAAAATGAAAGATATTGCTGAGGAATATCTTGGAAAGAAGATCACAAATGCTGTAGTTACAGTCCCTGCTTATTTCAATGATGCACAGAGACAGGCCACTAAGGATGCTGGTGTTATTCCTGGCCTCAATGTTATGAGAATCATAAATGAACCAACTGCCGCTGCCATTGCTTATGGTCTAGATAAATAAGATGGTGAAAAGAATATCCTTGTGTTTGATCTGGGTGGTGGAACTTTTGATGTTTCTTTGCTGACAATTGACAATGGTGTTTTTGAAGTTGTTTCTACTAATGGTGACAATCACTTGGGAAGTGAAGATTTTGATCAACGGGTCATGGATCATTTCATTAAATTGTACAAGAAAAAGAAGGGTAAGGACATCAGGAAGGATAATCGCGCTGTTCAAAAGTTGCGTAGAGAAGTTGAAAAAGCAAAGAGAGCCCTGTCATCTGCTCATCAAGTCCGTCTTGAGATTGAATCCTTCTTCGAAGGAGAAGATTTCTCTGAATCCCTCACTCGTGCTAAATTTGAAGAGCTGAATATGGATTTGTTTCGGTCCACAATGAAACCTGTAAAAAATGTATTGGAAGATGCTGATCTTAAGACTGATGATATTGATGAGATTGTCTTGGTAGGAGGTTCAACTCGAATTCCCAAAGTCCAAAAGCTTGTCAAGGAGTTTTTCAATGGCAAGGAGCCAAGCAGAGGTATTAACCCAGATGAGGCCGTGGCCTATGGTGCTGCTGTGCAGGCAGGTGTTTTGAGTGGTGAGGAGGACACTGGAGATTTGGTACTTTTGGATGTCAACCCCTTGACCATGGGCATTGAAACTGTTGGTGGTGTTATGACCAAGCTGATCCCTAGAAATACTGTCATTCCCACTAAGAAATCACAGATCTTCTCCACAGCTGCCGATAATCAACCAACTGTAACTATTCAGGTTTATGAGGGTGAGCGTTCAATGACTAAAGACAACCATTTGCTTGGAAAATTCGACCTTACTGGTATCCCACCAGCTCCACGTGGAGTTCCTCAGATTGAAGTTACTTTTGAGATAAAAATAAAGCATGAATTAAAATTATTTGTCATTCCTGACATGGTTAGAATCCAGTGTTAATAAAGATCATTTTGAATAAATGTTGAATTGGTTCAAAATTATTTGAGTGGCACGCCACTTGACTTCGATCCCTAAATTTAGGGATAACATATCTATAAATTGTAATGATTGTCCTATCCCGGTATATCCTGAATTTAATTAAAACAATGTCATGTCCGTATTCATATTATTTTACGATTTCAGAAATTTTATTTACAAAAAAACACGAAAGTAGATACAAAATTCTCCTAATAAACTTTATCTGTGTTGCTCATGTGACTACATACTTAAATCTGATTTTCAAATTAGTAAAACACTGTATTTAGCTTGAATTATTAGGTAAGTACATCATAAAAGACCCATTAATTATTTCTTGAATATTATATATAATTATATAACTTCGTACTTCAGACTTATGTTTATTTCTGGATGCATTACCTTAAAATAACCTTAAAAATAGTAGTACTGACCTGATGTTTCTTTCTATATCATTAATTCGTTTCCGTGGGTTAACAATAAAGTACATGGATTGTTTCACTTAGAATATATTATGTCATGACATTGTTTCAAAATGTTTATAAACCAATTTAATGTATGCAGACATTTTAAAAGAAATAAAACGACATATTTAAAAAATTACCATACTTTTGTTTCTTTGAATTTCCTTTATACTGAGATCCTTGCAATGCACCACGTATGTCTATTTCCGACATTAAGCTGAGCACAAAAGGCGTTTGTATTATTGATAGTGTACACGAGTTGCGCTTGTGAGACAAGATGACAACATCCTATATAATAAAAGGCAATTTTCTGTCCGGTCATCGATATCGATTGGTCATTTACATATTGAACGACGTTCAAAACGAGTTATTTTTTGGTGCAGTTTTTTTCCAAGAGATTATTTTTAGCGGTGAGCGTTTGGATTTGTAGTCAAAAACTTTGATTTTAAGGGTTATTTATTATAACTCTGGACAGACCGCAGTGTCGGGGGGGGGGAGGTAAGGTCTCTGGACAGACCGGCGGTGTGGGAGGGGGAGTTAAGGTCTCTGGACAGACCGGCGGTGTGGGGGGGGGGAGGTAAGGTCTCTGGACAGACCGGCGGTGTGGGGGGGGGAGGTAAGGTCTCTGGACAGACTGGCGGTGTGGGGGGGGGGAGGGTAAGGTCTCTGGACAGACCGGCGGTGTGGGGGCGGGGAGGGTAAGGTCTCTGGACTGACTGGCGATGTGGGTGGGGGGGGGGAGGTAGATTTAAAATTATGATCTCTGTTTTGAAAAACATGCTTTAAGGAATCAATATTGTTTTTATTTACCAAAATTTCTTTTTTTTTAAATCGACTATAGCGCTAGTGTATTTTTTAAATTTTGTGTTGTCTATTTTTTAGTGTAAATTATGGAAATGTTATATTTGTTGGAATTCTTAACACGTAAATTAAATAAAGAATTAAAATGTTATTGTGGTTATAATTGATCACTATTTAAAGGCTATTGTGGTTATAATTGATCACTATGTAAAGATATAGTGGTTATAATTGATCACTATTTAAAGGATATTGTTGTTATAATTGATCACTATTTAAAGGTTATTGTGGTTATAATTGATCACTATTTAAAGGATATTGTGGTTATAATTGATCACTATTTAAAGGATATTGTGGTTATAATTGATCACTATTTAAAGGATATTGTGGTTATAATTGATCACTATGTAAAGGATATTGTGGTTATAATCGATCACTATTTAAAGGATATTGTGGTTATAATCGATCACTATTTAAAGGATATTGTGGTTATAATTGATCACTATTTAAATGATATTGTTGTTATAATTGATCACTATTTAAAGGATATTGTTGTTATAATTGATCACTATGTAAAGGATATTGTTGTTATAATTGATCACTATTTTTTTTTAAATTTAAAAAAAATACACATGAATAAAAAAGTATTTATATGGTCGAACAATCAGTTTGGGCTAGCGTTTGCTTTAACTAGCGTTGTTACTTCACATAATAATTTGTGATTCGTAGTGTAGTGGTTATCACGTCCGCCTTACACGCGGAAGGTCATGGGTTCAAGTTCCAGCGAAAACATGTTTTTTTTTAATTTTTAAAAATGTGTGTTTATGCCTGTTCTTTTCAGCTTTTTTTTTCTTTTGCGAACATGGCTGACCCTCACTAGGGTCGGCCAATTACCCTTTATGGTTGGCAATACAGGGTGATCAAGGGTGGTGGGCAGGTAGTTAACCTCAGTTCAAATGACACAAGACCAACAATGTGAAGCTGGTTAACCCCACCGACATTCACTCGCTTTGTTTTGATTTCTTCGTGCTGTAGATTGTGTCCATTATCCCCCCCTCTTCTGTGCTCTATCAATGAGTCAGTCTGCGGCGTATGCTACGCTGCGGGGAGTATTTAGTTATTACAACGTTTTTATTAAAACGTTTTTCTTAACTTGCTTCGTGTATGTCTGTCTGTCCACAATTTTTAAAATTTGCCAACGTAAAATTAAACCACATCTGGTAGACCTAGAGTTTTCAAAATTTTACCACAGATAGATCTTGGATGACATTACATTGTGTCAAACTTTCAGATCGATCGAAAGAACCGCAATAAAATTATTGCATTTTTTAGTTTATCACGTTTTTATAAGTGGGCTAAAAAGAAGAAAATAATGTAAAACTTACAAGTTCAAGTACTTTTATAATGAAATTTAAAATTATGTGACGCATAGTATTTTAAAATAGTGTTTCTTATATGTTTCGTATATAGTAAAAATAAACGTATGCTTAAAATGTGTAAATTTTGAACAATGAATGGTTTGTAATGGTTTGTATTTAATATTAATGAAACAATGAAATTAAAATATTACATTTAAGATGTATGTATCTCTTATTGTTTTACATTACTAAATTCTTCGTGGGGCCAGAACCATTTAATATTTTACTCTCATTCATGTCCCTCAACAATGCAGCATTAAAGGCAGGGACATCAACAACCACAATCATTTAATCAGAGACATTATTCAATAGACAAGTGAAAAACAAATTCAAACATGCATATTATCACTAGACCAGGAAAAAGCCTTTGACAGGGTAGTCCATGCATACCTTCACAAGATATTACAACACAATAAATTAGGGGAGTATTTTTGTAATTGGGTTAAAATTCTATACAGAACGCCTATCAGCAATCTGATAATAAATAATATAATTTCAAAAAAACATTGCAATTAAAAGATCAGTTAGACAAGGGTGTCCTTTATCACCCTTATCTATATATTTTATCCTTTGAACCACTTCTAGAGTAAATCAGAATGGAGAAAAACATTACATGAATAGGGATCCCTGGAGCCAGAGATATTAAAGTGATTTGCTTATGCAGATGACACGGTATTTTTCCCCACAAATGATAGGTCAATTCACAAAATACATTTCAATTTTTCAAGATTTTGGAAAAGGTAGTGGGTCCAAGATTAATGTAAACAAATCTGAAATTATGGGGATAGGTAGGTGGCAAGATAGACTAGATTTCCCCTTAGGCATAATTAGGAAGGAGAGTCTTAGAATTTATGGGATCTTTTATTCAAATAATCAAACACAGACAAACACTGAAATATGGAGGAATATTGAACAATCAATTAAACAAATTATTGACAGAAACAAATACACAGCACAGACAACTTTTGGAAGGAGCACAATTATAAACACACGAGCTTTCGTGGCTGCAAGATCTGAAATACCGGCAAGTTCAATATTGTCAAGATCCTTAGCAACATCAGTCTCAATTGTCAAAACAGCTAAGTTACTGAGCCGATTTTGAATCATTGTTTATCCCATAAAGGTTTTTAATAAGTTTTAGTTTCGAAAAGCTTCTTTTTTTTGAAGCCAAAGTGACAGGAATAGTTGGAAGTGTTTGAATTGCAATGTGTTTGTTAGGAAAGTCACTATAGCGCTTCTTTTTTACTGAAAGAAACTTCATATTATTAACAGGATCGTTGTAGGTAACTGCAGAAATTATGGAACTCAATGATTGCTACTCATCAGCAAGCATGAAACCATCAAGTTCCTTACTTTCGCAGGCAGTGAGCTTTTCTCAAGATTCATACAGCAATTCATTAGATCATTGTTTTGTAATTTATGAAATTTATAAAGAAATCCAAAACGAGTCATGATGCCTTAGTATTTGTTCAAATGACATGTCCATTGACATGATTGCATATCAAAAGCCTGGTTAAAAAATCTGTGATAATTTTTTCTTTTGCATCTATAAATCCTTCCTCTTCTCCTTCATTTGTAAATTGTTTTATTTCTTTTTCAACTGGGTTCAAATGGGTTCAACTTTTATGTCTGTGGCAATTTCTTTTGCAAATGCTGTTGCTGTTTCAAAACCGCGATTTCAGTAAAATTTTCACCAATGTGCAAGTATGTTCCATGCTCTCAACTTCAATTACTAGACAGACAGAAATATTTTGTAATTCTTTGCTGATGTAATTAAATTGGAACAATATGTTGTACCAAAAAGCATTTGAAACAATGAAATTAAAGTTCTTAAGTTGTTTGCACAAAGACTCTGCTTCACTTCAAGCTTTTGGATCACTACTTTGCAATGGTACTTTGAAAAGTGCATAATCGATTTCTCCTGCTTGATATTGCACTACCTTTACGCTTTCCACATGGCTTTCTAATTTTGTTTTACAAAGTGATTTCACATAAATATTTCAAACTAGACGCCCCGCGGCGTAGCATACGCCGCAGACTTGCTCATTGATAGTGCAAGGAAAAAAGGGAGGGGGAGAACGGACACAAACAGTAGCACGAACAAATGGGAACAACGCGGGTGAACGATGGGGGACCACCGAAGCATTTCTGGTAAGTATTTAGGACAGTTGGAGAGCAACAACTTCGTCCATGAACGAAATATGCGAACAATAGAAACAGACAGGTACCTGGTGAAGGAATTGATATAACATTGAACAAAGCTTTTTTCCGTGACATGCGAAGCGGTGTTTATGTTTGCTAAGAAAGGGGGGAAAAGAATAGGCATTGACATTTTTAAAAATAAAAAAAACATATGTTGCCACTTGGGCTTGAACCTAAGACCTTCCGCATGTTAGGCGGATGTAATAACCAATATACTACGAAATACATACACACTGTGCAGGAACTTCGAAAGTGAATGTAAAAAACATTGCTGTCTCAAGACATGCCCCACCCCTCCACTACCTTCGCTTGCCAACCGTTAACTGTGTTTAGTTGACCCGAGCGAGGGTCATTCGTCATGCTCGGTTGCACATATTTTTGCTACTTACTTGCCTGGCATGGTCCCATGAAGAGAATTATATATATAGATATGTCATCCCCAAAACAATATATACAGGAACAATATGGGAGCCCCCAACAATAATTTTAAAAGAAATTAACTCACACATAACTAAATACATATTCCAAGGAACAATACACAATATCAAACATACAACACTAATACAATCTAAGCTAAATGGAGGAATAAACTTGCAAGACATACAAACAAAAATACAAGCACTCAGAATAAAATTTATAGGACAAGCCATTAAAAAAAGATCAGAAAATACATTCACACATTATTACTTAGGAATCAGAATAGGACATTTAATAGCAATTGATAACAGCACTGCACATTACATGGGTAGAAATCAATCACCATTTCATACAGCATACATCAAAGCAATAAAAGGTAATGAAGAAGTATTACACAAAACAACCAAAGAAATATATACACATTTAATAAAAAGACAAGCAACACCTCTTAAACAATAGAATTAAATGGACACAAGTTTATGGAATTACAAACACTGAGGAAACTTTTAAAAATACACATATCAAAGAAATACCAAATAAAGAAAAAGAAATAACATACAGACTAATTTACAATACAACACCAGTCTCATCAAGAAATTATAAAGACAGAGGGGCAAGAATAGGCTGTCCACTCTGTAGGTCAGGAGCTGATGAGACTGAACAACATTTATATCTCACATGCAATACAATTTTACAAACTAAAAACACACTCCAACAATTCATACAAGCAGGCACAATACACAAGGTAGATATAGACAAAGCAATAACACTAAACATAATACCAGACTCTATAAACAAGAAACAACAAACTATAAGCTTAAAAATACTTTCACAGTACAGAAAACACATATGGCATCACAGACTTAAGGCATTTTTCCATAACCACAGTTACACAAACATAACATTAGAACACATGTTTAGACAAACAATTCAAAACATGATATTAAACATAACAGAAGATAATTAAGGTTTTTATGTTTAAGAAATAATATATAATGTACATTTTATTTGTTATATAAAAAAAATAAAAAATAAAAAAATAAATAAATAAATATCCAAGTGGCACGCCACTTGACCTCGATCCCTATATTTGGGGACACAATGTCAATAATTGCAATAATTCCCCTACCAAGTGGTGAACACTGGATCCAATAACCACAAAATAACGTCTTTATTACATGCTATATTTCTGATGTTTATAAGATTAATAAATTGAAAGTAGAAAAATAAAAGTCAACACAATTAGCTTCATGTCCACACAACTATTTACTGACAATTTTAAGATATGTAAAACTATACATAATTTCTGAAGTTATTACTTTTTATAATCACTGTGTTAATAACAAGTAGCTCGGAGGAGACTGTAGACCTTTTATAACAACTGTGTTAAAAACATGGAGAATTGGAGAATGTAAACATTTAATAAAATCTCAAATTATTATTAAAAAAAATAATAAAAAACAAAACAAAAAAAACCACATACGAAGTTTGAAACTGCAGAAATGACAATGATAAAATTCACGAGAGAATTAAATGTTTATAAACGTCTTAATAAGTTAGTTTGGTGCTAGGATATTCAGAAAAGTATTTATATTATTTATGAAATTATGACATAATTTTTAATTAAATTTTTTTTATATTATAAGGAAAAAAAATATAGCAAGAAATTACTTTAAAATAAAGTGGTTCTTCAAAATTAAGAATTTATTGAAATAATATTTCTAAAAACTAAGAATATCTCCCTTGAGCTATTGTGTCATATTCTTATTTATAATTTTAGTATAGTTGTTATTTCTATCTAGAATCTAGAAAACTAAGCCAACAAGGCCGACTAAAATAATACATTCTTTATATATAAAATATGAAATGTAATATTTTACTAAGTGGCTCGCCACTTGACTTCGATCCCTAAATTTAGGGAAATAATGCCAATTAATTGTTTAGATTTTCATACACTCTGGTTTACAGTGAAACTTAACAAAACAAGTTCATGTGTCAGTTTCCTGCTACTTTTTTTAAAAGTTTGTTTTTGGGGCTCATATTCCCCTTATGGCGGCTGGATAGCGAAGTCAATAGTGCGCTCGCCTCACAAGCTGAGGGCGTGGGTTCTAGCCCACATTAAAGCCACCAAAAAATGTTGATGAATAGCTGTTGCTAAAAGATCTCCGCTGACCTGGAGAGGAGATGGGCGCCGCCAAGGTCTACCAAGCCCCGAGAAAGTTCTAATGGAAACATTAGAATCCCCAACGACCACGAGTTATGCGACCTAAAAAAAATTCCCCTTAAAACTTAGAGATGAGTATAAACGCAAGACGAAAGCGGGAAAGCGTAACAGCAACCCTCTTATTCATAAACAACTGTATGGGTAGTCGAAAAAATAAAAAGCATGATGAATTTTAAGGATGCTTATCAATGTTGGCGTTTCTGCTTTAATAACGCATGCTTATCTGTAACTGCTCTACCAGAATAACAAAGGTCTTTTACAGTTTCGAAGCTCTAATGCAGGGTCTCCAAACTTTTCTGCTGGAGGGCCGCATTAACTGTCAAACATCAGTTTGCGGGCCGACTAAACACATTTTGTGTAAACTACAGGTATAAATGGCATCTTTTTTGGAGGTCAAAAGACCAGGGGCCGAATGAGATGGCCGTAGTTTGGAGACCCCCCACTCTAATGCATAAGGGCTCATTTTCTTTTCACATGACTAATAATATTAAAAAAAACGATGTTTCCACACAAAAAAGGTTAGAGGCTGCTCCTCTAATTTAAAATTATTTATGTAATATTAAATGATTTCCCGTGATCTTTCCTTAAAGTATTGATGAAGAATCAAGTTTGCAGATACTTATGTTACTTAAATAAACGTATTATTTCTGTCTTTATTCATATTGATTCTTATTATTATTACCTTGTAGTTTTTTATCTTATAAAATGACATTATTTTGTAAAGCTTTAATATATAAATTAAACTAAGTAGACATCTGATTTAAAATCAGGATGATTTAAGTTCCATTTTTCAATAAATGTTATACAGTGTCAAAGAACGCAACCATTTAGTGAACTAAATCATCTAACCTAAAAAACAGTTTTTAAGACGGACACTTAATCTCATTCTATAAAAAATGCTCTAATGAAAATCATAACAGCTTGACACAGTAGGGTTTGTTGTTTGTGTTTTTTTTAAAGAGCACGCACTTTCTGAAGCTAGATCCTATTATATAAGTCGTAATACCCGTGATATTTCTTTATACTAAGAATATTTACACATTAGAAAACACTTCAGTTATTAACCGAAGCGCGTACCATGCTACTGCATTGTTCTAGAAATCTCATCTCATAAAGAACACCTCCCATAACGAGTAATTCGCATAACGACCAATAAATGTGAAAAAGTTGCTCACTTAACGAGCGATATTTCGCATAAAGAGTGACGCAGAAAGGGGAAGTCCCTTTCTCCTGGAAATTAATTTGTGAGCAAAATAAATCCTCCACCATACAAATTCTACCCCCGGAGGATTTATTTTAAAACAAGTCCTCCAGGGGAGAAACCATTTTCGGGCAGTTTATGGAGCAATCATTCCAAAATAATCACATGTACTATGTAAGCACCTAAGGTAAACTGATCTCCCACCTAACAAACATTTGCCATTGTATTTATTACCGATCACTTGCTTCATGTAACAAATGCAGTTCCGTGTGCATTTTTCTTTTTATCAATTTAATTTTGTGCAAATAAAATTTTAATGTTGTTATTAGCCTGTATAAAATTGACTGATTTATCAACAATTTTAACAGCTTGTCATAATCTCTTGTCTAAGAGTGTTAGACTTTTTATAACAGCAGACACTGTTTTATAAGGCTAGATCCAAAATATATACTTTGTCATACACATTCTTATATTAAAATATAAGTTTGACAATTCGTCTGCCTTTAAATCGCTCATTAAGCTGGAGTTAGTGCCACCCAGGTTTGGGTAATGTATATCCACATTTATGAAAGCAATCGTTCAAAAATAATCGCATTTACTTTTTAAAAACCCATAAAGCCTCATATTTTTAATAAATAATTTACATAGTATTTATAAAAGATATTTAAAAGCAGCAAAGAGTTTTGAACGATAATTGATCTGATTTCCATTAACGCGTACATGTAGTACTGCCATTAACTTACTATATGCATCTATAGAAAAGTCAATGTTCTTTTTTCTTATATACGGCATATACATAGTTAAACAACTAATCACTGTCTACACACAAATAATACAGACCACACACATTTTCCTATTGCTGTATATAAATTCATACATTCCAAGAGAAACAGCTTGTCCCCTTTCTTTCTTTCATGTTTGTTTTGTTTAGTTTTCTATTGGTGTTATACGCTTGTCTAATATAAAAGATATGAAAGTAGATGAAGTTATTTTTTTAAAAACAATTTGTTACAGACATACAAAACTACCGAGAATCTATGGCGGATTAAGGGGGGGGGGCTGAACGGGCTAAAGCCAGGGGCCCCCCGATGATTTAGGGCCCCCAAACTTAGCATATTTTATAATAAATGTGGACAAATGTATACATGAATTGCTGAAAATATGATAAATTAATAAAATCTCATCTATTAAAATGATCTCTTTTCCCACACGATAGTCTTAGCAGTAGCAGTCAAAAAACCTGATTTGATAGGCTCAATAACAGAAATTATTAAAAAATATTATATATATATATTTTAAATTGACAACCCTAAATGAGTTCTCGTGGCCGAATGTGAAGTACTAAGGCTTATGTTGCAAGCGGTAGCGGGTTCGATTCCCGGGTGGGGTGTGAATTTTTTTTTCATGTGTTTTTTAATTTTATAAATTGTCTTTTACACTCAATTTTAGGATACCGGCAAAAAGTTATTTCTTCGAAGTCGGTTTTTTCATGAATAATCATTTTGGATGAATATTTACAAGTTACAGTCTTATATTAGCTGCTAGCAATCATTTTATCTAAAGGTACACTGGCTGGATAGGGCCCCAGTTTGAATTGCAGCCAGGGGCCCCGTGCAGTCTTAATCCGCCCCTGCCGAGAATGTACATTTGATCTGATAGTTATCTGGTTCCACTCATGTGATTGCTATCTAAGACATATAATAAAATTATAAGTAGTTGATTATTTAAAAACTAACTTTTAAAATGTGAAATGTATAAAGTACTTAAATATAAGCATCACAATTTAATTATATAACGAAAATGGGTAAAATAACACTGTTTTATTACACATTAAGTGAAATAATGTTAAATAAATATTGTTAAGAGATAACACTAAAGAAAACATCAATGTGGTTTGTAAAAAACAAAACGTTTAGGAAGTTAAACATTGAACATAAATTTAGACATCTGGAGAAAAAAGTAAAGGAAACAAATGGTTCGAACTGTTGGATAAAATACATGTCGTTAAGAAAATACTAAAGAAAACAGTGTCAACATGTAATTTTCAAACAAAAATTAATCCTTTTAAAACCTACTGGTAGTCTTGTTAGAGGCGCAACATTAGCGCCGACATAAACATAACTCGTTTCATCAAATTTATTTCACAACAAACACACACATAGTGATACACACAAACACGTGCACACACATACTCATACAAACACACAAAGTGGGGTATCAAGATTATCAAATAAACCAAGCTCTTAGTTTTCTTTTCACAAATTAATATAAGCTAAAAAATGAAGTCACGTGACAACATTTTAATGTCAAGAAAATCGCCTTGTTAATCTCGAAGCAAAAAGTTTATTTTTTTACGTCTAAATTTTCAATTGTTTTTCTTTTGGTTATTACTGGGAGTTAGCCCGCATATCGAGCACACAGACGCACTTAGGCGCATTATATATGCGATTCATAGTGGATGTGCATTAAAATTGTATTTTCAGTCTGTGACGCACAAAAAAGCACCGTGAATGATGTAGTTAATATCACATTGCTTTTAGGAAACTCAGATAGCAAGATAAATAAGATCTTTTGTATTTAAAAAAATCAATTAGAATGTATTTTAAATCCTATGACATATTATATTAATCACTTGTATTTTAGAAATAACTTATTCTTTGTACATTAAATTTTATTCAAAGAAAAAAAAAGTTTTAAAATAAGAATTTTTTTAAAATCATGTTAATTTTTTAAAAAAATGGAAACTATGAAATGTTTATATTTAGTGTTATATGTGTGTCTCATTCTGGCAATCATGTAGTTATTCCATGGACTCTTATGCTGTAATAGAAAGGCTTCTATTTTATTTAAGTGACAAGCCACTTTATTTCGATCCCTACTATTAGGGATACAATGTAAATAACGTGCGAGCATTCTCATAACCCAGGTATACACTGAGCTTAATGAGAACATTTTCGTGTTCATAGTTCAATCTATTTATAGATTTTATGTAGTTCATAAAACTCGTCGATTCAGAGTAAAATAAAAATATATTTAAATTGTCTTTGTTAACATAACTACATACTTTCTGCTAATTTCAGGATTCTCTAGTGTTAATGAACTATTTTGTGGTCCAAGGTTGTCATTGCCAAGGCGGGGATGGAAGATAAGCATCCACTCCTCTAGAAATTCCCTAAAAGGCTTGCGTCTCTTAATGCCTCTGTCAACCAAAATCCAGCTCCTGGCCTTCTGGCGTGGCTCACACAAAAGCCCGGCGGACCATGTTTCTACTAACAGGAGAAGGGATGAAGGCGGTCAACTGGCGCCTCAAAACCAGTAGCTTCGGGTAGATGAGACTCGTTAACCATGGTCGGTAGCTCATCTAGGAGAGGGAAACTCTTATTCTAAACCTCCGCTGCCTTGCGGCTAAACCCTCATGGGAAAGGCTAGGGGAGTAAACCCCGACAGAAAATCAGGAAATGGAGCTCCTAAGGCGGTCTGCTATTGAAACAAATTGCATTCCGGCAGCTCCTGCGACGCGAATGGTGCCAAGCCGTATCGACATTAGTCGTTCCATCGGATCCACCATTGGCGTGGAGAGGGGGGATCTGCTGTTTGGGCAGCAGCTGGTTCTCCATAGTAACACGCCCAGGCCTTATCTTTACTGGAGAGGACACTCCAGCATCGCCGCAAGGTGTGAACACAACACGGGAAGCAGCAGTTTACCGGTTATAAGCCATAGCTCAATTGGCGTAGAGCTAGGCGCCAGGGGTTGCTTCTGACGGTGGGAGAGATCCCCATGTCTCAATGGATCGCTACCGCCCGCCTCAAGCTGGGCAGCCCCCAGCCAATAAGGTGCTATCCCGCCATGGCCTACCTGCTCCACTGGGTGCATGGAGCTCAGAGGAACTTCTCAACAAGTAGACCAGTAAATCCTGCACCTAGAAATAAAAAAAACAAAAGATAAGAAGACTCCAGCGCTTCGCCTAGCAAGCTGGAACGTTAGGACTATGTGTCCAGGCATTACTGCCGACCTGCAGCTTATTGATGATGCCAGGAAGACAGCCATCATTGACAGGGAGCTTTCCAGACTAAACATCGACATTTCCTGCCTTCAGGAAACTAGACTCCCAGAAAGTGGTACCATAAAAGAATGCAGCTACACTTTCTTCTGGCAGGGTGGACCAATGGACACACCAAAGCAACATGGGGTTGGTTTTGCCATAAAAAATGGACTCTGCTCCTCCATAGAACCCCCAACAAAGGGCACTAACAGAATACTAACAATACGACTATCTACATCCTCAGGATTAGCAAACATCATCAGTGCTTATGCTCCAACCTTATCCTCAAGCTCAGAAGCTAAAGACAAGTTCTATGAAGATCTCAATCAAACACTAGCCAGCATACCCACCAATGAAGCAATCTACCTCCTTGGTGACTTCAATGCAAGAGTTGGAAGTGATCACATGGCCTGGCCAACTTGCCTCGGTTATTTTGGAAGAGGCAGGCTAAATGAAAATGGGCAGAGATTACTATAGATGTGCTGCTTACATGGACTATGTGTCACAAATACTTTCTTCAACTGCAAAGCAATCCACCAAGTGTCATGGAGGCATCCCCGCTCTAAACACTGGCACCAACTAGATCTCATCATCACAAGACGCACACAACTGGCCAGTGTCCTCCTCACACGCAGTTACCACAGTGCAGACTGCGACACAGATCATTCCTTAGTGGCTAGCAAGGTAAGGTTACTGCCAAAGAAATTGTACCGCAACAAAAACAAGGGGAAACCACGCATAGGCATCTGCTCCACCAAGAATCCAGAGAGAACAGCAGAATACACCCAGAGACTACAAGAAGCTCTTGTACAAATGCCACCAGTAGACACTATTGAGTCCAAGTGGTCACATCTGCGGGACACCATATATGGCTCAGCTATTGCGGCATTCGGCAAGAGAGAACGCAAAAGTGCAGACTGGTTTGAGGCCCACTGGGAGGATATGAAGCATGTCACCGATGCAAAAAGAAAGGCTCTTTTAGCCTATAAAGACAGGCCTTGCCCAGAAACTCTACATTCCCTTAAGAGCGCCAAGAAAAATGCCCAGCAGGCAGCTCGCCACTACGCTAACACGTACTGGCTCAATCTAAGTTCCAGCATACAGTCAGCTGCTGATAGAGGCGATACAAAGGCTATGTACGAGAATATAAAACAAGCAACAGGCCCTCTGACCTCCAAGACAGCACCCTTCATGTCAAAAGCAGGGGAAATTATCACTGATCGGGACAAGCAACTCAAACGGTGGATCGAGCACTACCTGGAGTTGTACGCAACTATAAATCATGTCTCAACTGCTGCCCTGGACGATATCCCAGGCTTGCCGGTCATGGAAGAGCTCGATAGCCTACCCACAATGGTCGAGCTAAGTAGAGCCATAGATTGCCTAGCCTGCGGGAAAGCCCCTGGTAATGATGGAATTCCACCAGTATTATTATCCAAACATATATAAACAATACAAATAATCTATTATATATTTGGAGGAAGAAATAAAGCTTCATGTATGGCATATCTCATATGCATTAACATTATATATTACCCATCAACGCTGCACCACATAGCACCATTACTTATTTAGTATCGCGTTTTTCTTGACACATTTTTTGTGCCTTGATGATTTCTTAAATCATTTTATTCAACTTCTTTTAAAATTTTAATTTACAATTATTTGAGACTAATAATTATATATTAGTGTTATTTCAAGCTTTATTTATAGTACAATAAACTAATGTTTACAAATATTTTTTTGGTAGGAAACATAAATTTTAAAATTGCATATATTTAAAATTAAGGAATTTTTAACTACATACGATTGGTGTTTTTCATACATATCTCTAATCCCCATATAAGTTTGGAAAACTTAATTTATCTAAGTGGCACGCCACTTGACCTCGATCCCTATGTTTAGGGACACAATGTCAATAATTGCAATAATTCCCCTACCAAGTGGTTAACACTGAATCCAATGACCACAAATCATGTCTTTATTTCATGATATATTTCTGATGTTTTATAATATTTACTACAGCGGATGTTAACTGCCCTTAAAAGTTTTATTACGTAGTTAAAAATATGCCAATAATTATTTGTTAAGTATGTATGTATATGCATCGATTTTTGTTCGGCATTAAAGTAATAATATAACTAAATTTTGTTCTTGGCTTACTCTTAATAATGTCATTATTCTGTCGGTCAGAAGTACACATATGAGAAATGTAATTCTCTAATATTGAGACAATTCTACGTATTTTAAACAGCATTATGATGCTTAATATACAGGTCGAAAAGTGTATTAATTTAATTTAAAAACCTGCATACTATATAGCTATAGATCCAACGTGTAAGGGATTACAATCGAAGTAAAACACATGTATTCTTTAATACGCTAATATGACACATATATTATGTAGTACGCTAATATAACACATGTATTCTTTAATACGCTAATATAACACCTATATTATGTAGGACGCTAATAAAACACATGCATTCTTTAATACGCTAATAAAACACATGTATTCTTTACTGCACTAATAAAACTTCAGGAAAGAAATAAAACACATGTATTCTTTAATACTCTAATACAACTTGAGGTAAGAAATAAAACACATGTATTCTTTACTACACTAATAAAACTTGAGGAAAGAAATAAAACACATGTATTCTGTAATACTCTAATGCAACTTGAGGGAAGAAATAAAACACATGTATTCTTTACTACACTAATAAAACTTGAGGAAAGAAATAAAACACATGTATTATTTAATACTCTAATACACCTTGAGGAAAGAAATAAAACACATGCATTCTTTAATACGCTAATACAACTTGAGGGAAGAAATAAAACATATGTATTCTTTAATACGCAAATACAACTTAAAGGAAGGAAAGTCAAGGGAATGGTACCACAACCTGATGTCTAATTTTACGTTACAGTCGATAAATATGACTTGTGAAATATCTCAGGAATTAGTCATCACACCAACTCTACATTATCTCAGGAACTGGTCATCACATTAACTGTGAAATATCTCAGTAGCTGATCATCACATTAACTGTGAAATATCTCAGGAACTGGTCATCACATTAACTGTGAAATATCTCAGGAACTGGTCATCACATTAACTGTGAAATATCTCAGTAACTGGTCATCACATTAACTGTGAAATATCTCAGTAACTGGTCATCACATTAACTGTGAAATATCTCAGGAACTGGTCATCACATTAACTGTGAAATATCTCAGGAACTGGTCATCACATTAACTGTGAAATATCTCAGGAACTGGTCATCACATTAACTGTGAAATATCTCAGGAACTGGTCATCACATTAACTGTGAAATATCTCAGTAACTGGTCATCACATTAACTGTGAAATATCTCAGGAACTGGTCATCACATTAACTGTGAAATATCTCAGGAACTGGTCATCACATTAACTGTGAAATATCTCAGTAACTGGTCATCACATTAACTGTGAAATATCTCAGTAACTGGTCATCACATCAACTGTGAAATATCTCAGGAACTGGTCATCACATTAACTGTGAAATATCTCAGGAACTGGTCATCACATTAACTGTGAAATATCTCAGGAACTGGTCATCACATTAACTGTGAAATATCTCAGGAACTGGTCATCACATTAACTGTGAAATATCTCAGTAACTGGTCATCACATTAACTGTGAAATATCTCAGGAACTGGTCATCACATTAACTGCGAAATATCTCAGTAACTGGTCATCACATTAACTGTGAAATATCTCAGGAACTGGTCATCACATTAACTGTGAAAAATCTCAGGAACTGGTCATCACATTAACTGTGAAATATCTCAGTAACTGGTCATCACATTAACTGTGAAATATCTCAGTAACTGGTCATCACATTAACTGTGAAATATCTCAGGAACTGGTCATCACATTAACTGTGAAATATCTCAGTAACTGATCATCACATTAAATATGAACATCAACTGTGCCAAATAAATAAAATCGTTTCCCAGAATATCCGTGTATCAGTTTGAGGGAGTCAAATAGTACAACAAGTAGGATCATGTCCGTAAGTACCGCACTGTCATAAACTATCTAGACAAGTAAGTATTTAATATGATAATTATACCAATGTTTATAAGAACGTTATTTTATAGTTTAGCATTCACTATTATCAAAAAGAAGAAAAAATGTATCTTAATTGAGAAATGTAGATCTATTCTGATGATTTGTCTTTTAAAAAAGTGCAAGTCAACGTAACTGAATAACATACAAAATACACAAACAAATTGTGCAATGAAAACAATAAATTTGAGCTTTATTTTTTAGACTGACACGATAGTAAACGTTTCGGCTAATGCCTTCATCAGTACAACATAAAATACATTCTTACAATACTTACATAAGTAATAATAAAATTCTTAAAACATATTGTATTTTAAAATATTTATGTTAAATAAAAAGAAAAGAAAAAAAAACAAACATGGACACAGGATATAGGAAAAAGTGGGAAGTTTTCAAAGTTACAGTAAAAACCACAACGGGAACAAGATTCTGCAGTTAAGTAAAACCATATGGAATTAACCAAATTCATAATTTTACTTAACTGCAGAATCTTGTTCCCGTTGTGGTTTTTACTGTAACTTTGATAAACTTCCCACTTTTTCCTATATCCTGTGTCCATGTTTGTTTTTGTTTTTCTTTTCTTTTTATTTAACATAAATATTTTAAAATACAATATGTTTTAAGAATTTTATTTATTACTTTATGTAAGTATTGTAAGAATGTATTTTATGTTGTACTGATGAAGGCATTAGCCGAAACGTTTACTATCGTGTCAGTCTAAAAATAAAGCTCAAATTTATTGTTTTCATTGCACAATTTGTTTGTGTATTTTGTATTTTATTTAAAAGCTTTATTGCAGTCCCATTCTATATGATATAACTGAATAACAAAACGATTGCAAGCTGACATTACTTTTTCATGGACACCTAAACAGTTTTATGTCTCAGATAATAATCTTATAAGACAATCATATTATTTCATAAGAAATATAAAATTCAGTATTTTTATGATTTCTTACCACAGCACCGCTAAACAAAATGTATTTAAACTACTATGGCCCAAAGTCAATGTCAGGTTAACTAACCGCTTCTCTAATCTCTAAATAAATATCAGGAACCTTCGTTTAAAGTGGCCAAAATAATGTAACACATGTCTTCATTGTCTGAAACGTCGTATAATATTTGAGATTGATGAAGAATTTGGGATTAATATTATGATTTGTGTGAGAAAGAAACCTGCAATTGTACATGCCGCCGATTGCATTTTAAAAACAATCGTTAATAGTTCGGGTATTACACAAGTATATATTAATTTATCAATTCTACGTATGCTGTAAATTTGTTTACAGTTGATTGTCGAAATGGTATTTGTAATAGTCCTTTGAGAATACAACAATTAAATATTAGAAGCATATGATGGATGCACTATCGCCTTTAACTATAAAAATAATATTACATTTTGTAAAATGATATTTGGCGTTCATTAAAGTTATATTTCCCATCTATGACGCACCACAAAGCACCGAGTCAGTTGTATTTAATATGACATTGTGTTTAGAAAAATGAGCAAGTTAAATAAGAAAATTGTAATGTAAAACAAAATCAAGTGAAATGGTATTTAAATTCTATAACACATAATATTAATAACGTTTGTATTATAAATGTTTCATTGTTGGTAAATAAAAAGTATTGCATAGAAAAGGAAAATAAAAATAATTTTTAGATTGTTTAACATCATAATTAGTTCAAAAATATGAAAACTCTGAAATTTATTCATTTAGTTTGGTTAATATGAATGTGTACTTGTTGAACAGGCGTAAATATGTACAGATTGTTTCTTTTAAAAAAGAACGACTTCTATTTTATTTAAGTGGCACGCCACTTGACTTTTCGATCCCTACAATTAGGGATACAATGTCAATAAATTGCTAGCATCTTTTACCCGTGTATACACTGTGCCTAATTAGAACATTCCCTTGTCTGTAGTTCAGACTATAAATAGTTTTTTGGTAAATCATAAACTCGTCCATTAATAATAAAATCACAAAATGCATATTGACTTTGTCTTTGCTCAAATAACTACATAATTTCTGCTAATTTTAGGATGCTCTAGTGTTTGGAAATATTCTCATATTATATACTTCTAAAGAACGAAATACACGATGTTTTCATTGTAGTAGTTGAAAAGATTTACTAGAGGAAAGTTTATATTCTTTAAGTTTTTGTTCTTTTGTTGTAGGGTTCGATATCGAATGGAATATTATAAATACTTATTAACAGAGGTAAGTAAAATCCATCATAAAATATAAACTGTTGGTAGTTTTAATTACATGTCAACTACCATATTAAATAATATTTAAATGTTAATAATTTTTAATATATACTTTTAATGAGTTTCAATATTCAATAATAAAACATAGAAACACTATCAGATTTAAGAATAATGTTATAAAAATACACAAGGGAAAAAATATAACTTGAAAATACAACACAAAGATGATCAAATACAACCCTCAGATAGACATACGTATAAAAACACTTTTCTTGTTTCGTATACAAGTACAAACAGATACATTTATTGTTCTTACCGTCTGAAATTCAGACAAAAATTGGTTGCCTGGACCTAACCAGACACACCCTAAAATAATAAACATTTAAAACGCGAATAAAAATACAGAAAATAAATGTAAACCACGGACAAGCGTATGACGCAATAATCTGCTGCATTGAGGGAGTGTCTGTATTATATATATTATAAGATACGTTATGTTACACAATATCTAGTCCCCATTCTCCTTGTAAATAATACAGGTGTTCTATAGTGTCTCCAGTGTCACTGTCCTTGTCATCAACAGAATGTAAGGAATGTCTGCTGTCTCCATTCTCCTTGTAAATAATACAGGTGTTCTATAATGTCTCCAGTGTCACTCTCCTTGTCATCAATAGAATGTACGGAATGACTGCTGTCTCCATTCTCCTTGTAAATAATACAGGTGTTCTATAATGTATCCAGTGTCACTCTCCTAGTCATCAACAGAATGTACGGAATGTCTGCTGTCTCCATTCTCATTTTAAAGACAGTAATTACAAAACATATACAACTCTATTAAATTTGATTTTATAATATGTATAAAGAAATAACCAGATTACTAACTGTGTGATTGCAAAATGATGGATTGAGATTTTTTTTTAAAAAAATGATTTAGTTAAATAACGTGCTTGAACATGTTGTAAATTTTCTGTGTAAATTTTTTTTTAATTTGTACATAGAATTAGCCTCAGGGGCTGGGCGTCTGCAAACATGACCAGATATGTTTACCAGTACATGCCGAGCCAGAGCAGAGGCGATCAGACGCTCATCACCAAGATAAGGACTGAGCGCTGTACAATACAGAGTTACTTGCTTGTTTGACACAAGAATGTATATTGCCGAAAAGATGGTGGAGTACCTGTTGGCCGATGGTTGGTCGTTTATTTAGACGGGTCGGTACTAACAACTGTAGAGAGTTAAATGTATGGCGATGTCCGCTTGAGGATGTTTGCCAGTAAAACAATGAGCCGGGTCATAACAACTAGTCCTCTTGATGATGTTTGCCAGTAAAACTATGAGCCGAGTCATAACAACTAATATGGGTTATTTATGTTAGCTAGTAAAACAATGAACCGGTTTTAACAACTTGAGCTCGACCTAATCAGAGAATGTCACAAAGAAATGGATTCTCATATACAATGGGGTTATACTGGAATATGTATCCCATCACAGTATACAAATGGGTTATACTGGTATATGTATTCCATCACAGTATACAACGGGGTTACTACTGGTATATGTATCACGTCACATTATACAACAGGGTTATACTGGTATATGTATCACGTCACATTATACAACGGGGTTATACTGGTATATGTATCCACATCACAGTATACAACGGGGTTATACTGGTATATGTATCACGTCACATTATACAACGGGGTTATACTGGTATATGTATCCCGTCACAGTATACAACGGGGTTATACTGTTATATGCATCACATCACAGTATACAACGGGGTTATACTGGTATATGTATCCCGTCAAATTATACAACAGGGGTTATACTGGCATATGTATCCACATCACATTATACAACAGGGTTATACTGGTATATGTATCACGTCACATTATACAACAGGGTTATACTGGTATATGTATCCCACATCACATTATACAACAGGGTTATACTGGTATATGTATCCCACGTCACATTATACAACGGGGTTATACTGGTATATGTATCACGTCACATTATACAACGGGGTTATACTGGTATATGTATCCCATCACATTATACAATGGGGTTATACTGGTATATGTATCACATCACATTATACAACAGGGTTATACTTGTATATGTATCACGTCACATTATACAACAGGGTTATACTGGTATATGTACCACATCACATTATACAATGGGGCTATACTGGTATATGTATCACGTCACATTATACAACGGGGTTATACTGGTATATGTATCCCGTCACAGTATACAATAAGGTTATACTGTTACTAGTAGACCCGTCGTGCGTTGCAACGATCAAAGTAAAAAGGAATAAATTTAAAGAAACCAATGAGTGGTATGTTTAAAAATAATTCTGAAGAAATCTTCGTGGAAGTGTGAAAAAAAAATCCAAGTTTCATAGCAAACGGATAAATAAATTAATAATTAAATAGCGTACAAAAGAAGAAACGATATTAAGGGCCCCGGCCCCAAAATGAGTGATATTATAGTTTTTTTTATTGCCATTGTACTCATTTCTTAAACGTTTAAGATTTTATTCACTATTCAGTCATTAACAATCTTGACAAATAATGACACATGTATCCATTATTATACAAATTGAAATTAACAGGTGTTTTGAACTTTATATCTTGCCCAGAATGGGCCCTGGGGCCCTTAATGTTGTTTTTATCTATTGTACTCAATATATATTCCTCAATATCGTGTAAAATTGAATAGGGAATACAATGATTAAAGTTCAGTAAAAAGACTTTTTCGAAGGAATGGAAATTAAGAGTTCAGTGCCCTATAGTAATATAGGCTCTTAAGTTTTTATATTCTAAGTTTTGTCAAAATCCAGTTTTTTTCTCAATATCTAACTCTTAAACTACTTTTTATATACCTACAATAGGGGGAAAATAGCATTAAGGGGCCCTGGCCCATTCGGTGCAAGAGGTCAATTTCAAAAACCTGTTCATTTTAGTTCATTTTTATTGTGGCTATATTTCTCAAGCTCTTTAAAAAGTAAATAGGAAAAATATCTTAAACATATACGAAAAAAGATATTTGGGGCCCCGGCCACGAAGATATTGGCATTAGAAGTGCAGTGTCTATAGTATTTTAATATAGGCTACCAAGTTTTTGTGTGCAAAGTTTGGTGAAGATCTATTCATTTACTAAGTAGCTAACGTAGAAACTATTTTTTATATAGCTCATATAAGATAAAAACGACATTAAGGGTCCCAGGGCCCATTCTGGGCAAGATATAAAGTTCAAAACATCTGTTCATTTCAATTAGTATAATAATTGATACATGTGTCATAATTTGTCAAGATTGTTAATGACTGAATGGTGAATAAAATCTTAAACGCTTAAAAAATGTGAATTTTTGAGCCCCCAGCCCCAAAGGAATGAATATTAGCAGTTTAGTGCCCTATAGTATTTTAATATTGGCTATCAAGTTGTCATATACACATTTTGGTTAAGATCCAATAATTTACACAGTAGCTAAAGCTTAAACTAATTTTTATATAACTCGTATAAGCAAAACATGACGATATGGGCCCCCGGCGCCCCATGAGTGTTAAATTTTGAAAAAAGTGATAGTTACCATCCCGGGAGCATACTCAACAGTCTTGAAAAGTTTCATGACGATCGGGTGAATGGTTTAGACAGCTATAAAGGACATTCATACACACACAAACATATTTAAATATTTATATATATATATATATATATATACTTGAAAAATACCCGCACTTTGTAGCGGGAGTGTGCTGACCCTTTATCCAAGTATTAGGTGATGGTTATTACAATTTTTATTTGCCAAGTTAAATTTCAGATTCAACTATTTAGTTAAAATCTTATGAGAAACAGAGATATGCCATTTTACCGCGTGAGTTGTTTTCACTTAATGCAGTGCCTTTTAACATAACCTTACTATTCAAAAGATATGACTTATTAAATAATGATTCTTGCCGACCATAATAACTAAATTTACAATTTCATTCCCACTTGTACAAAATTAACATAACTTATATGTTTTCCGAAAGAGCTCTACCACCCTCGTCACTCAAAAATTTAATATATAATTACGAAACTGCATCGTATCACAATTGTAAGTTATATAATATTTGTAACCACGTCTATGAGATAAAGAACATGTGGCACTATCCCTTTAAAAGGCAAAAGCTAATTGACTCATAGCGCAAATAAACAAAATTATAAATGTACTTTCTAAAATACTATTTTAAAAAAAAACGGTCGTATTAAAATGATATAAAAAAATGTGCACACCATATTTAGACATATAGAAAGCTGGCCGCATAAAATAAAGTCTTGTTATAAAGTAAATGTACTGGACCAAAATAACTCTTCATTTTGACGTATTCATAATTGTCTAAACAGGGAAATAATATTTAACATTTTTATGTCTCTATATTTTACGATTTATATTTACGGTTTATAAGCAATGTGTATAATTTCAAAAAGGAATCTTTTTTTTTGTTCCCTATTTCGGATAAGGCATCATATTTTGTAAATTATATTCAATGCACACACACACACACCAGATTTTATATCTGAAAAATAAAATAAATTTAAAAAAAAAGATTCAACCGTCTGTTAATAAGCGCATCTTAAAAATGATTAAAAGGCAATTTTAGAAATGGCCTATGCTATTCTGAATACAAAGGAATGAACATAAAAACATATTCAATTCGCAATTCATATTAATTAAGCGTTTTCAGGATCACTTCATTAAATTTAGTCAACTTTTGTTAATACGTTCGGTAGCGAAAGTTTATAATGTATAGTGTATATAAAGCTTAAGTAAACAGTTTTAAAGTGTAAGTTTATTTGACATAGGCCATCACTTTCAACATAAAATAAACTCGCTACATCTATGGTTTTTAATTAAATGTCGAGTTATGAATTAAATTTTTAAAAATCCCAATTTTATTCATTGCATGTAAAATATTAATACAATGCATCGTGAAAATAATTGAAATAAAATAATTTAAACGCATATGTAATATATAAAGCTCAGTTGATATTTTTATGTTTGTTTGTTTGTATCCATTAAAAAAAGGCCACTGCTTTGTTGACATTTTTCCAAAAGATCTCTGCCACTGTCGTCACTAAAAAAGCTCTTATATATTTACGACACTGCAATGTAACACAATTGTAATTAATACAATATTTGCAACAGCGTCTATGAGATAAAGATAATAAAGATAAATAAAAAAATTAGGCTATATTCCTAATTTTAAAAAAACAAACAAAACAAATCAATTTTATGTTAAAAATGCATGTGAAACCATCACAATAATCGATTTTAAAAATGGCCTATGTTAATCCATCATCAAAGGAATGAACATAACATATTCAATTCGCAATACAAAATAATTAAGCGTTTTCAGGATCACTTTATTTAGTTTAATCTACTTATGTTAATAAGTCCGGTAGCCTAAGTTTAAATAGTATAAGTGTATAGGTTATGTAAAAGACAACAGCTTATGTAAAAGACAAACAAAATATAAATGTTATATTAATAGGACACAGCTAAATTTAAGATGCGTACACGAAAATGTGCGCACAGTAATCAGGCGATAAAAGATTTTAAAACGTGCACCGCTAAAAATGAAGCCTTGAAAAAAATACTGACACAATTATTACATAAATAGGTTTTTCATTAAATGTCGAGTTATGGAACAGAAAATAATTAAAACAAATTCGCAATTAAATTTAAACGTGTAAACAATTAAATCTAATGCATCGTGTGGCAGTTGTAATTAAATATGTTTACGTGTCTATCTAATATATAGAAAGTAACAGTAAAGAAAATGACAATTCTTTGTACTACACAGCTCAAATTATGAAGCGTACACGAAAATGTGCGCACCGTAATTAGACATTATAATATTTTTTCAAATGCGCACGGCTGAAAATAAAGTATTGGCATTGGGGTAAAAAACGTCACCAAAAGTAACTCGCTTTGAACGGCATTTGAACGTCCGCGTAAATTTGTTCAATACAGAAATGAGGTTAAATTTTTTATTCTTTGTCTCTGCATTTTCTGATTATTTAATTTACGGCATTCGGGCAAAAGGGACAATTACAAAAACTATCTTAAAACCACCTTCAGGGTAAAAGGAACCGTCCTGCCAAATTTGGTCCCCGTCCGTCATTTGGTTTTTCCGTGATTGTCTAACAGAAAGTTGAAAAGTGAAACATACAAACATACAAACAAATGAGCTTTATATATTAGATATGCATCACATCACAGTATACAACGGGGTTATACTGGTATATGTTTCCCGTCACAGTATTGGATCACATTGGAACATTTTATTTGAACACAAACAGGTTCCCAGATCCAATCAGAAAGGGGAAAGAAATTAGACCATGAACAGGATCCCTATCATATAACGGGATCATACTGAGTGGGATACAAAAAAACAAAATGGGATTCATAAGGCAGGGAGACGGGGTCACGGGTATGTTTGCTTGTATGTACATTTAATTAATATGGATTAGGCAGTCTACTTAATGGGCATACCTTATTCAAAATTAAATTTTTGTTTTGTTATTTGTTAGAATTGTTTTAAGCTAAACATGGAAATAAGCAGTATTTGATGATAAAGAGCGTGCTTTATTTTTAAATAGTATCGAAAAATACACAAACAAGACAAATCTTCAGCTATTTGGAGGTAAAATAAGAATTATTTGGTCATTATCTACACACACAAAAATTATGTATATTAAATATTTTTTTATTATTGTGTCTGATGTGCATTAAATGTGTATTGCCCTTTCAGCACTGCACCACAAAACACCGGCACTAACATTTTAATTTTTTTTTCAGAAAAATAATGTGTCAAAATGATACTATTTTTTTCCTTTTTTAAAACTCTTCAAATGAAATTTACAATTCTGTGATGCATGGTATTATAAGCTTGTGTTTCTTGTTTATTATTTATAGTAAAATAAACGTATGCTTAAAATTAGTAAATTCCGATGAATAATGAATAGTTTGTAATCGTTTGTAATAATATTAAGTAAACTATGAACTTACAATATTATATTTAAGATATATGTAACTCTTATTGTTTCACGTACAAACTGGATTTCATTCTACGTTCAGAATTTAATATTTCAATAAGTGGCACGCCACTTGACTTCGATCCCTAAAGTTAGGGAAATAATGCCAATTAATTGTTTTGATTTTAATACGCTTGGGCTTACCAGTGAAACTTAATAAAACTAGTTCATGTATCAGTTTCCTGCTATTTTTAAAATATTTATTTCATTTTAAAAAAGTTTTGTATCAAAATCAACTTAATTAGCCTTGTTGTTTGCGCACATGACTACACACTTATTGCTTATTTTATTATTTATAAAACACTTATCATTTACCAAAAAATCATCATCATTGTGTCGTAAAACAGAATAAGAGATTATGTTTGTTTTTTTTTCAAAATTCTCTAAATAACAAGGAGAAAAAAAAAGACTGTATGCATATTATATCTACCTCGACTATTATTTTCCACAAACTGAGAAATATTTTTATTTGTTTAAACAATATATTTTACTGCAGATGATTAGAAGGCGCAGGCCATACCGGTCTGTTTGCAAGTGACGCGGCGTTCACCGCTACAGCTATGAGGGGATTGTGTGGCACAAAGGCCAAACCAGCTTTGTATCCCTAACGTGTATCAGGTACAACTCGGGAACTGGTGGACTTAGTTAAACCCTTAGTCTCGTTGACACAGGCCATATTAAACAACTAGTGGACTTAGGGACACTCTTAGCCTCGTTGTAACAAGCCAGATTAAACCACTAGTGGACTTAAGGACACTCTTAACCTCGTTGTGAGAGGCCAGATTAAACCACTAGTGGACTTAGGGACACTCTTAGCCTCGTTGTGACAGGCCAGATTAAACCACTAGTGGACTTAGGGACACCCTTAGCCTCGTTGTGACAGGCAAGATTAAACCACTAGTGGACTTAGGGACACCCTTAGCCTCGTTGTGACAGGCAAGATTAAACCACTAGTGGACTTAGGGACACCCTTAGCCTCGTTGTGACAGACCATATTAAACCACCAGTGGACTTAGGGACACCCTTAGCCTCGTTGTGACAGGCCAGATTAAACAACCAGTGGACTTAGGGACACTCTTAGCCTTGTTGTGACAGGCCAGATTAAACCAATAGTGGACTTAAGGACACCCTTAGCCTCGTTGTGACAGGCCAGATTGAACCACTATTGGACTTAGGGACACCCTTAGCCTCGTTGTGAAAGGCCAGATTAAACCACTAGAGGACTTAGGGACACCCTTAGCCTCGTTGTGACAGGCCAGATTAAATGATTTAAATCACTAGTGGACTTAGGGACATCCTTAGCCTCGTTGTGACAGGCCAGATTAAAGTCCTAGGCCTAGGCAAGAATATACCTTTCTTGTTAAACTGGCCTAGGCGAATATACCTCACACCCAGGTTAAAATATACCCATGTGATATCATGAGCACATAGTAATAAACTGTTTAATGATTTACGTCAAGTAATAAAAACATTAATACATTGAAGGGAATCAAAAAAAAACATATGAGAAAATCTAAATATGTATAGATGGGAGCTCTTCCCAAATTGATCATAGACTTATAAATGACTATCTTATAAATAAGTTATAAAAAATGTTTGTCTGTAAAAATTGTTTTTTTAAAAAAATAACTCTATCTGCTTTCATTTCTTTTATATTAGACAAGCGTATAACACCAATAGAAAACTAAACAAAACAAACATGAAGAAAGAAATGGGGACAGGCTGTTTACTGTGTATATGCAATATTCCGTGTACTAATAGGAAACGGTGTGTGATCTGTATTATTTGTGTGTAGACAGAGATTAGTAGTTATAATATGTAAATGCCGTATATAAGAAAAAAGAATATGGACTTTTCTATAGATGCAAATAGTAAGTTAATGGCAGTTCATGTACTCGTTAATGGAAAGAGAGAAAAATAATCGTTCAAATAATTGTAATTTATTATATGCCTTAAACTTTTAAAATGTGAACGGCATCAAGTTTTAAAATATAAGCATCACCATTTAATTACACAACAGTGATGGGTAAAATAACACTGTTTTATTACACATTAAGCGAAATAATGTTAAATAAATATTTTTAAAAGATAACACTAAAGAAAACAGTCAATGTGGTTTGTAAAAAACAAAACGTTAGGAAGTTAAACATTGAACATAAATTTAGACATCTGGAGAAAAAAGTAAAGGAAACAAATGGTTCGAACTGTTGGATAAAATACATCTCGTTAAGAAAATACATAAATAAAACAGTGTCAACATGTCATTTTCAAACAAAAATTAATTCTTTTAAAACCTACTCGTAGTCTTGTTAGAGGCGCAACATTAGCAGACATAAATATAACTCGTTTCATCAAATTTATTTCAAAACAAACACACACATAGTGATACACACAAACGCGTGCACACACATACTCATACAAACACACACATAGTGATACACACAAAGGCGTGCACACACATACTCATACAAACACACACATAGTGATACACACAAACGCGTGCACACACATACTCATAAAAACACACAAAGTGGGGTATCAAGATTATCAAATAAACCAAGCTCTTAGTTTTCTTTTCACAAATTAATATAAGCTCAAAAAATGACGTCACGTCACAACATTTTAATGGCAAGAAGATCGCCCTGTTAATCTCGACAGAGATAGTTTATTATTTTACGTCTTAATTTTCAATTGTTTTCTTTTTGTTATAACTGGGAGTTACCCCGCATAGCGAGCACACACAGACGCACTTTCAATTAGGAGCATATATATACGACGAGCACAATGCCCGTGCTATGCAACGGGTAAGCACAATAAAAATAAATATATTTCATTTTTGGGTCTCAAACTCCCATTAAAAAATTTATAGAAGAGTATAAACGCATCAGGAAATTTGGAAGGTGATAAATCAAACCATTTCTTCATAAAAATCACGATACGTGTGTTGAGGAAATAGAAAGTATGGTTAATTTAAATATTAATCATCAATGTTGGTATTTCTGCTTTAAATACCCATGATTTCCTTTGTATACTCTACCAGAAATAACAAAGGTCCTTAACAGTTACAAAACTCTAATGGGCAAGGCTCAATTTCTTTTCACAAGACTCATAAAATGAAAACATTATCTTTTCATACGATTCCTTTGTTTTTTGTAAAAAGCTTCCCAAAACACCAATTCCATGTTATTGTCTTAGCATGAAATTAATTCAAGACGATTAGGATATTTTTTGTGCTAGAAAATATTTATGTGTTCATTGATGCCTAGGGGAGGTAGGAAAATACGGTTCATTACTTTAAAAGACACATTTCTTAGAGATTCATCTTCTAATAAATTATTGTAATTTAAACTGGCTTCCCTCTCTTTATTCTAGTAGTAACTATGCACTAAATTGGCAGAAACTTGATCCACTAAAATAAACGGATTTTTTTTCTTTGTATTTATTTTAAGATTTTTTTAATTAATTTAAATTTATTTTTTTAATTTTTTTAATGCATTGTAGCTTTTTTTCTGCTTAAAAAATTACATATTTTTAAGGCCTTAAAATATTTACTGTTTATGCATTTGATTTTAAATCTAAAGCACACTTTTTGTAAAGTTAATAACGTTTTAAAGAAAACTGCCATTTAGTGCACCACATGATCTATTTTGAAATCAGTCTTTATACGAACTTTATTCTTTTTGTATAATATTGCTCTTATAAGTTCATACCAGCTTGTCACAATACGAGTTGTTAGTGCGTTTATTTCGATAGAACGCATTTTCTGATGCTATATCTTGTATATAAGTCGTATTTCCCGTGATATTTCTTTACACTAAATATATTTCGCAAGGTTTCGACTTACAATTTACCCTCCTGGTTTAGTTTAAGTTATGCATAAAGCATTTAAACAGTTGCTAAGCTATAGTGTTGATGCCACCCGGGGTTAGGCGATATTATTTTCTCCTGCACCTGACAATGAAAAGTACTTTAAAACGATCAGAAGATTGACACTCAATATAAAAATAACTGTTCAGTGTATTAGCTTCACTCTTACGCCCGTGCATATAGCCCATATATATAATCCATTTTCGCATTTAACAGTACCGAGCTTTTTTTGTTCAATCCATCGATTCCTTTGGGGCATTTTATGGAGCGATTGTTCCAGAAAAAAAAATTACTTATATTTTATTTAAGCACATAAGGTAAATAAATCTCCCACCTTACAAACATTGACATTGTTTTATTTACTAATCACTGGCTTCATGCATCAAAAGCCGGTCAGTATGACTCTTTATTTATAAATTTAATTGTAGCGCAATTTATTGTTGTAATTTGCCTGCATAAAGTTGACTTATTTATCAAATATAAAAACCCGTAAAAAACAAGTTTTTTACTATAAATCCTGTATGAACGAGAAATTACTAAAAGAATGTTTATTATAAAACGCAGCGCAAGACCATCCGAAAATAAAAAATGATTGTTATGTGTCGTAAAACATGTTTACTATAATGCGCACCGATCAGGAATATGTTTATAAAAAGGGTTGTCAATAAAATACGCACCATATTGCGCGACAGAAAGGTTGTTCAATATAATACGCACCGCGACACTCTATCTAAAAAAATAACATGATACATAGAGATAAATAAAATAATCTAAAAATGTAATAATTTAATTACGGTATTTGAAATCGATCTGAAATTTTGACACATTGTTTTTGTCATCGTTACAAAACTTCCTGCAAAATTTCAGCTCGCTAACTTACGAGGAAGTGGGTTAAAATCGATCTAAAGTTTTTTCGACAAGCAAGCAAATAATCAAACAGACACCACGAGTTAATATAAAGGATTTTAAAATCATACCAGCGTGCAATATTTTTTTACAACGGAAGACACAATTTTCTGATGCTATAACTGATAATTTATTATAATCAGAGAACTTTGTCAAGCTGTAATTTCAAACATGTATGAATGGTTTAAGAAGATAAATACTGGTTGTCTTGATAGAGATTCAACAATAGCAGATATAGAAATAACCAAAACACACACGCGCCCACATAGCCCACCCCCCAACACACAAACTTGCACCTATAGACAACTCAACAGTTATTACTAAAGCACGTACCATGCCATCGCATTATTATAGCAGTATCCCATATATATTTTAATAAAATAAATAAGTTTTATCATTCGTTTACCCGTTAAATCACAACATCTATTCATTTTCAGTTTATACATGACCTTTGTTCAGGACAAATTGGATTTGTTTTTATTGAGCTATATAATATTTATGTGCCCCCCCCCCAACACACAAGCTTTCCCCTATAGACAACTCAACAGTTATTACCAAAGCAAGTACAATGCCATCGCATTATTCTAGAAATATCCCACGTATTTGTTATTTGTTCCTGTTCTTGTAAGCGTTATCATTCGTCTACCCATTAAATCACAACATTCATTCCTTTACAGTTTATGCATGACCTTTGTTCAGAACAAATTGGATATGTTTTTATAAAGCTATGTAATATTTATGTGAATATTGATACCTAGGGTAAGGGGTTGGGGAATATAGTTTATTTGTTTAAAATGCACACGTTGAGTCGCACGTTTTGGTTTAAAATTTACATTGCTGGTTTAACTGAGAAGCAGTGTTGTTGCCACCAATTTTTCAGCAATATTATTAACTCATGCCCCTATAAATGAAAAGCACCATTCGAATAGTTTACTGAGCGTTTACTTTATATACACATTTTCTTAAGGCAGTTTATATAACAATCGATCCATAACAATCACTTGTATTATGTAACCACCTTTGGTAAATGAATCTTTCGCCTAAGAAACATTTGTCATTTTTTTTATCACAAATAACTTGTAACATGCATCAAATGCGGTTCCAGATGCCTTTTTCTATTTATAATTTCAATTTTAAGAAATGCAATGTTGTTAATAGCCTGTAGATTAGAAATTTTCTTCCGTTCGATAATATACATAGGTGTATAAAACTTATAATTAAATGTGAGTTTGATAATTCAGCTGCCCTTAAATCATTTTTTTCTTTATGTATTTCTATAGTTATTTGTCAAGGATTGAATTTAAAATTTATTCTAAGAGATCACCTCAAGTTATGCTTAAAATAATGGCAACAGTGGCTAAGATAAAATTAGTTCAACCCAGATGTGGGTTATCTTATTATTGAAATATGCCCTTCAAAATTTTACAAAGGTCCCCCTCTATATAAAATAAATGTTGAAAACTAATACAAACATACACTTGAAAATACGCATTCATACACACACACATTAAAAAAATCAATAGCATCAAATAAACCACTGCTCTTTTTACATTGTTCTCTTTTCCCAAATTAATATAAGCTCAAACAATGACGTCACGCCATATAATATTTGAAGGCGCTAAACACCACACGCTCTGTTAATCTCGAAACCAGAATTATTATGATTTGACGTCTATATTTTCAATTTAAAAATAAAAAAATTGGGAGTTACCTCGCAAAGCGATCACTGACAGACGCGCGTAGGCGCAATATATAAAGGGATTCATGGTGGACGTGCATTACAATTGTATTTCCCGTTGTAACGCACCAAAAAACACCGTGATTGATGTAGTTAATATCATATTGCTTTGAGAAAACTCAGCAAGATAAATACGATCTTTTGTATTTAAAAAATTAATTAGAATGATATTTAAATTCTATGACACATAATATTAATCACTTGTGTTTTAGAAATAAATTATTGTATGTACTTTAAATTTTATTCAAAGAAAAAATAAAGTTTCAAAATAAGAATGTATTTCAAAAGCATGTTATTTTTTTAATAAATGTAAACTATATAATTTTTATATTTAGTGTTAAATGTGTATTTCTCCTTCTGTCAATTGTCACGTGCAAAAATTTGTGTTTATTATGACATCAAAGTGGCAAGCCACTTTACTTCGATCCCTACTATAAGGGATAAAATGTAAATAAAATGCGAGCATTCTCCTAACCCAGGTATACACCTAGCTTAATGAGGACATTTTCGTGTTCATAGTTCAAGCTATTTAAAGATTTTATGTAGTTCATAAAACTCGTCCATTCAGAGTAAAAGAGAAATATATTTAAATTGTATTTGTTCACATAACTTCATACTTTCTGCTAATTTCAAGATTCTCTAGTGTTAATGAAATGTCTACATTCTCTACTCTCCATGTTATTGAAACAGGAGTTATAAAATGTCTACATTCTCTAATCCACATATAATAAAACGGATGTTATAAAATAATAATATCTACAGTCACCACATTATTTTAATGACACATATGTTATAAAATATTCACTGTCTACACTTAGTGTCGATTCAACAATGAAAGTTACACTTAATTGATCTAAGCGACGAGATTGATTTCCCGTATTGCTCAACGCTAAAGGCGCGATACTAAATGTCTCTAGACACTATGAAGCCAATTAAGGATGTGTCATGTGAGCAACAAAGACAAGATTAATATTGAAACAAAAATGTCCACCCTTATATTCTTTATTTTATAAATACTCTGAAAGAGTAATATCACATAAATTAGAGACATGACTTTGTTTTAGTTGAAATTAGGAGATAGCAGGAGTTGCAAAATATGTGCGATTAAATTAAATTGTATCCCTACTGATAGGGATCAAAGAAAAGTGGCTTACCACTTAAATGGACATAAACTGTAGTTTGATACGCTTACGGTACAAATGCGGGTAGGTAAAAGAGTGACCGGCAGATCTTTAACAGTAAGTAAATTAAATTTACGGTTTTCGTAGTTTTAAATCAAAACAAAATATAAAATCTATATTCATTTAGAATTATCATTTATATTTGTTTTGTGTAAGTTATATACACAGAAGCATTTGGGTAATAAAAGTAAATAATAGTAAGTCGATACGAATTGTAGATACATTTTGATTTCATTTTTTTTTAAAGAAAGAAAAAAAATCTTCTTATTGGTCTTGCCAGCCACGATTTTACAAGTACAACGATACATTAAATAAATCAGTTCTAGTGCTCTTTGGTGCCGCGACTATTCGACTTTTATTGCACATCAAATATGGCGATACAAATTTCTTTAAACGAACGTTTTCATTGCTCTTTATTGACTAGACATATTGCACTTTTCATCATCTATTTGGTTGAACGTGAATTTGTATTTTATTTAAAAATATATATTATACTGAAAAAATGAATCACGCAACTTTGTTTAAAAAGTACTTGCATTATAATACCATGCAATTAGTAATTGAAATATAATACGAGTGTTTATTTGATTTGCGTTTAATATAACACATTCTTTAAAAAAAAACTATATACTAAAAATCTTTGTTTTAAAAAATGTTTGAACAAAAATGTTTATAAAATAAAGAGAGGGGGGATTTGAAATACGAATTATTTTCCTTGATAAATGCAACTTTTATACATATTTTGGGCATCTTTTTTTCTTGAACAATGAGATTTAATGCAACTTAAAATAATTTATAAGTTGTATTTTCAATGCAACACTTTCCTTTGGGGCCGTCCATAAATGACGTCATTCGATTTTTGCCAATTTTCCCCCTCGTCACTCATCATGAAAAGTTAGCCCTCGCCCCCCGCCTCAAATGTAACGTCATAAACTTTGAATCAAAGCCATATTTCCTATTTGTAAATCACCATGTTTCAAATCATTTTATTGGTATTTATGTATGCACTTAATGTTAGACTGCACTCTAATATCATTTCACGAGTGAAGCCATTTAAAACGTTATAAAATAAATTTTAAATAACAAATATTTAAGTAGATCTTTTATTTAAAGTTGTGAAATGTGTTGTAAAGTAACAGTTATTAAACACCCCCCCCCAAACCTCCTCTTCGAAAGACGTCACAAATGTGTGAACAACCCAAGGTGCGAGACGCCATTTATGGACGGCCCTTTTTTTAATACATTTTTAGTGGGTCATTGTTTCATAATGGTAAATGACGTCATCATTTCTGCCCTATGTAATTATTTTGTATGTTTTTAATGCGACACTGTACTCCCTATAAGAACTACAGTATATAGCTATGTTAATTAGGAAATCTTTACATACCATTCATAGACAAATAATATACACAATATTTTAGGCCAAATAAACTTGTTTTTGTTAAATAACTCGAAAAATTTGTTGTTTATTTATTATTATTACTATCATACTTACTATTTTTATTATTATTGTACGTTTAACCCACTTATAAAACTGGACAGAATAAAAACATGTCCAGAATATACCCGGTGTAACAGGTCACATTAAACCCATGTCCAGAATATTCCCGGTGTAACAGGTCACATTAAACCCATGTTCAGAATATTCCCGGTGTAACAGGTCACATTAAACCCATGTCCAGAATATTCTCGGTGTAAAAGGTCACATTAAATCCATGTCCAGAATATACCCGGTGTAACAGGTCACATTAAACCCATGTTCAGAATATACCCGGTTTAACAGGTCACATTAAACCCCTTTCCAGAATATACCAAATGAGTTAAAGTAGCCCAAAGCGAAATGATATCCCGAAGAAAAGGTCAGCTTATACCGCTCTGATAATATGAATACACAGTCATAAACTGGTGAATAACTAATTTTTGAGGCACTCTTTTTGTGTGTTTAATTTTACGATAAGTTAACATCTCTACTCAAGAAGGAAACATATTTTATATACAATAAATAACTTGAAAAATTGTTTGTTTAATTATTATTATTATTATCCTAATTACTATTTTTATTATTATTTTACGTTTATATAATTGGCAATTGTCACGCAAGTCAGTAGTGTCTGTCAGTCAGTCCTGACGCTACTAGAAAGCAGGGAAAACCAAATTACAGCACCAAAGCATCAAAAGGTGTGCAAATTAAATATGCGCTGTAAAAAAATATTATATGACGTCATTGTTTTCGCTCATACATGTATTTTAATTTTGGAAAAGGGATCAATGTAAAAAGAGGATTTGATGATGGTTAATTATAATTAAACAAAAAGGGGGTGCCGTAGGCGCCCTGCTACCCCTATTATAAAATACTTTGTGTACATGTCAGAAAGTTTAATATTTTGTATTTATCAAACAAGGACAAGTTAGTTGTGCTTTTGAAAAAGTGCATTTTTTATAAAATAAATAGATTTCACCTGAAAACTTCCTTCATTTTTGACGGGTGTACGCTGGTACAATAATAAAAGACATCATAATATGATGTCTGATAGGACGGCCACTTTTAATTATTATTATTATTATTTGTTCACTTATATAGTGCAGTACCCCTGCCTACAGCTGGGCTCACAGCGCTTTACAAACATGTTCAACAACTACATAAAACACATTGCACTCTAAATCTTCCTAAACATAGTTACACACACAAAATTTCATATAAATGCTCAGAAATGGACGCATCACCGTCATAGACTGTTAATTTGATGGAGGAATCCTTAGCGAAAAAGGAATCAATTCAAGGCTACACTCTATACAACTATAGGTGAAGTTATTATTTTTACATTTTATTATTTTAGAGTTGATGTATTCAAAAGATTGTTGCATAAACATGTTGAAACAATGGCACGGCATGTTACAATCTTAATAAAACAATACATGCACTTTATTTTTAACCCTCGGATACGAATTAATTATATAGAAAGAAACATCAGAGTGAATGATGTATCTCAATTTTTTAAATGTCATTTTGTGGTAATGTTTCAAGAAATAAATATAATTATAATTTTCAAAATTGTATGATTATACCAGATAATAAAGCAATCATTATTTGTTTCTGCTATTATGTAATGACCCAATAAGTCGAGTTTCATAAAGCAATAGTCATATACCATCTAATGACATCAATAGTGCATTGGTCAGGTTTTATAATTTAATTTAATCAAATTTTAGTTTTATTGACCTCCTTTTCCATCTATAAACACCTGTGCAATTCATTGATTCGCTGAATACATGTCAAATGGTAACATTCCTACAGTGTAGCCGCTAATCTTATTACTTGAATAACTTGTATTAGTTGTATGATTTGAATCCTTCAAAACATCATTTAAACTACTAAGACTTGTCATCCATATTCGAAAATGTTCTAGTTAAGACAAAATTCCTAAAACTAGTCATGTGTTTAATTAAATTAAAAAATTAAGCTTAATTTCCAAATACGTGTCATGATCATATCCAGTTATGAATCAGTTTTTAAAAAATCTCTAAACCAAGTAATATTAACAATGTGTCGACATGAACAAGTTAAACATAATACTTAACTATTTTAACTAGTTCTGGGAAATAAATATTTTAGATCGACTCCAATATACAAGTCATCGTGATTTTCAGAAATGAATCTCTTTAAATGAGAATACATCACATGTACTTATTATTGATATTTGTACAACAGACGAAATATATCCAGGTCGTTGATAAAAGTTAGGGGGAATAGCTTTATATTTTACTAATTATAACATGACAAATACATATAGGGTCACGTGAGCAACAATACATATACAAGGTAAATTAGATGAATTTGATTTCTCTTCTTATGTTCCTCGTTTTATGAAACACCTGAAATCCTAAAATATCATAAAATAGGGAATTAACATTGTTTGTTAGTATGCGTGTGTCTATGTGTGTGTGTGTGTGTGTGTCGTTTTTTCGTCGTGATCGCTTAGGACCTAGGACAGTGATGGTGAACCTATGCCACGTGAGCCATAGACGGCAAGCAGAGCCTCATCAGCCGGCACGCAAATAAAATATATTACAACTTTAATCAAACCACTTTGCTGGCACTTTGTGTTGGCATTTTGCAATATATAAGTAGGTTTTAAATGAATTTTCGGCACGTGGCCCCAAAAAGGGTTCGCCATCACTGGCCTAGGACCATTCTTATCATGTAAGTCATGTAATTTGTGAGCCTTGTGTTACTTTGGTGGCCAATTAGCCATATTCTTGATGTAATGCTCTCTGCCCATCAGAAAGCTCATCATTTGGAAGGCGATGGTCTGGCATCTGCAAGCTGTGCTTCATCGAGAGAATTTGTCAGAGCCTTAGGCTTGTTTAAATACTGGATAGACCTGCCCTGACAAGTACTTCGGTGTTTGTAATGTTTCAATACTGGGTAGTCCTGCCCTGACAAGTAATTCTGTGTTTGTAATGTTTAAATACTGGATAGTCCTGCCCTGACAAGTACTTCAGTGTTTGTAATGCTTAAATACTAGGTGGTCCTGCCCTGACAAGGATTTCTGTGTTTGCAAGTTTTTCCTATTATTTTATGTTGGTAATTGTCCTCAAGCTTTTGTTATGAACGTGACTCAGCAACCTCTCATTGCGTTTGTACACGGTTTATGTTCGCAGGATTATAAGAATGTAGTGAGCACAACAGTTATACTTTTAGTTTGGGTTGGGATCCAGATAAACTCTTCCAAATCTTTGCTCTGGCTTTAGAGATACGCACGTCCACCTCACAATGTCGGCACTATAAGACAATGTGATACAAATGTAGGAAAAGCGGCTCACTGCTTTTATTTTGTTGCTACTGATGATTATTTTTTGCTTAGTACATGATTTGCCTGGGGCCGGCTGGTACATAACTTTTGTCTTATTTGTACTGTTAGTTTGTCCATAATTTGAGCAAGATCTGGATAATGTATCTACTCTACATTTCAGGTGTGTTTCTGAGGCAACATTGAGTAAAATGTACACAAGGAGCGTCTGTCACAGAAAATATAATTAAAGTAGGTCCAGGAGAGTGTCACATCTGATCTTTGTTTATATTGGCTTAATAAAAGTAGCACATGTTTTAATCGTCTGAAACGTGGTTTCTCTTATCTCTATATACATAAGCCGCATTTGTTGTCTGTCCGTCGTCTGTCTGTTCCCTTATAACTCAAGATCCAGACAACCAAATAACGTGAAATTTGGTACACGTACACAAAATTATACCGGAAAGGTTATTAAACAGGTTTCGTTCCATATATATAAGATACTGGGGGCTGGGGGCCCAAAATGTAGTTTTTCCCTATATGAGCTATATAAAATAAAAATTATTGAAAATTAAGACGTAAAAATATTAAACATTTTGGTGTCGAGATTAACAAGATGGCGTTTATTGCCATAAAATAATGTGATGTGACGTCATAGTTTGAGTTCATATTAATTTGTAAATAGGAAACAAAGTGAAAAGAGCAGTTATTATTTTAATTGTTAATATACCGCTGTGGGTGTGCGTTTAAGTATTTGTGTGCACATGTGTGAATCAGTGAGTGTGTGTGTTTTTTGTTGTGAACTAAATGTTATGAAATGGTTTATTTTTATGTCTGTTAATGTTGCGCCTCTAACAAGATTACGTATATATTTTTATAAAATTTGTTTGCAAATTACATATTTTTTTACTTTACACTGTTTCTTTTTTGTATATTCTATATGTATTTTATCCAGTCGTCCGATCAAGCTTTTTCCTTTTATCGGCGAGGGTAGGAGTCAATAATATCGTCCATCCCTGGGTGGCATAAACACTGTAGCTAAGCAACTGTGTTTATACTTTTTGCATAACTTAAACGAAACCAGCAGGGCACATTTTAAGCTCAAACATTGCGTTTCGAAATGTTTCTTTAAAACAAATAAACCCCATACAACAGAAAAATGAATTATATAAATTATCACTTACTGGGGGCGGGGCCAAAATGTATTTTTTTTCCGTATATTTAAAACTGACTCAAAACTAATTCTCCAACCTCCCGTGAGGGTAGAAGCATGAAACTTTTGGGAACTTGCCAAATACACTATTATGACGATAATTGGTGAAAAATAATGTAAACATTTCCACTCATGGGTGGCCGGGTGCCCCAAAACCGGTTTTTCCTTATATGGGCTATATAAAACTGAATCAACACCAATTCCTCATATTCCCGAGTAGGTAGAAGCATGAAAATTTGGAAAGTCGTTGAGTACCCTCCCGCAATGGTAACAGTCGAAAAAAGTATAAAGTTATCACTAACTGGGTAGGGGGGTGGGCGGGGGCCCAAACGTAGTTTTTTCTTAAATGAGCTATATAAATCAGGCTCATCATTAAATCTCCTATTTCCTGTGTAGGTAGAAGCATGAAACTTTGTGAAGTTGTTATATACCCTCCCAAAATGGTAACTGGCGAAACATTAATAAAAATTATCACTCACTGGGTGGTCAGAGGCCTGAATGTAGTTTTTTTTCATATATCAAACTGACTCATCAATAATTCTCCAAATTACCATGTAAGTAGAAGAATGAAACTTTTGGAAGATTTTGAGTACCCTCGCGCGATGGTAACATGCGAAAAAAATATATAAAATTATTACTCACTAGGGGGCCTTGGGCCAAAATGTAGGTATTTTCCTAATATGAGCTATATAAAACAGACTAATCATTAAATATCCAACTTCCCGTGTAAATAGGAGCATGAAACTTTGGGAAGTTGTTGAGTACTCTCCCGCAATGATAACATACGAAAAAAAAATATATAAAATCCAGGCAGATCAGGTCCGCCACAGAGTTCCCAGAGCAGCTGAAACAGCTGAGCAAAGAAACTCCAGGCATGTGCTGTTCCAGTGGTAAAGTCAAACTGCCCCCAATTCTAAAGCCACCAGAACCATTGTGCATTCTGTTGAATGGTGAAACTGCACAATCAAAGGACTTTGTGAAACTTATTAGACTATTCAATAATATGTTTGCCGTGACTTCCTTCAAGTCTAATGTTGTCGTGAATAACGGGTGGACACCAACATTCAAGGTCCAAGGCCAAGTGTACCACCATGCTGGACCTCTTCATCCAGTCAATGCTGTAGACAGCAAATATCTCCAGATTTACTTCTTGGGAGAAGATGAGCAAGTGCAAAGACGACTGGATTTGCTTGACAGTCCTGTTGACAGAAACATTGTCCTCAAACTGCAAAGAATGCTGCATCAGCATAACAGCTATGTGAGGTCATTTAAAATGGCTGCTGAGATTATGGATAACACTCAAGTGGACTACAAAATCAAAATTTCCGGCAAAGCACCATTAAAGGAACACAAAGGCAGATTCAATGCACCATCTGTTAGTGAAGTGGCATCATGATTGCTGGAGAGCTAGGTGATCGTAGAGACATTGTGCTGCATTCAAGAAGTTGCTCACAAATGCCACTTCAAAGGATTCAAGACACTCACAGGTCATATGATCCACTTCAGTATCCTCTGCTATTTGTTAGAGGAGAAGATGGCTATGATTTGAACATAAAAGATGTAAACAAGGCCACAAGCAATGACTACTATGCATATCGCATGATGCAAAGAGTCAACGAATTTAATACACTCCTCAGATGCCCGCGCCTTTTCCAGCAATACATAGTGGATATGTATGCTAAGGTTGAGAATGAGAGATTGCGTTTCATCAGACTCAACCAAACAAAACTTAGAGCTGAGGACTATGGTGTACTATTAGAGGCAGTAAGGAATGACAACAATGTGACTTCTGAAAATCTTGGCAAATTAGTGGTGCTGCCTTCATCCTTCAGTGGAGGGCCCCGTTACATGCATGAATATGCACAGGATGGAATGACCTATGTACGTCATAGAAACACAAGCATCAAGTAGATTTGCAATTATGTTACCAAGGGAAGTGATGCAGCCATGTTTACTGTTGCAAATGAAATGCCGAACAGGCTTGATGGGGTTACCAATTAATTATCAACAAGGACGATACATTAGTAGCAGTGAGGCAGTGTGGCGCCTGCTTAACTTTCCCATCCATCAAAGGTATCCAACAGTTGTTCACTTGGCAGTACATCTTGAAGGAGGCCAAGGAGTATACTATAAACCAGGACAGCCAACAGCACATTTGACAGACACTCCAACAAAGACTACATTAACAGCGTTTTTTGATCTCTGCAAAACAGATCCTCTTGCAAAAACATTGCTGTATTCTGAAGTGCCTAGACATTTTCGCTGGGATGCCAGTCAAAAGGTCTGGCAAATCCGAAAAAAGGTATACCTCTTGCAGACTTCCCGAGATATGTGACAGACAATGCCTTGGGAAGAGTGTACACTGTGCATCCTCACAACAGAGAAGCATTTCACATGCGCCTCCTGCTGCACCATATTCGGGGACCTATTTCATTTGAAGATCTCAAAACTGTTATTGTGAAAGATGAGGATGGTGACATCCTTGAAATTAAGCCATGCAGCACATACACTGTTAAATGTACCATTTTATAGCATGCAAGTAAACAGTTAGTTGTGTACGCTTCTACAGAAAACCTTATTTTAAACCCGGGCGAAGCCGGGTACTTGCCCCTAGTATACATATAAGACGCATTTGTTGTCTGTCCGTCTGTCTGTTCCCTTATAACTCAAGATCCAGACAACCAAATAACGTGAAATTTGGTACACGTACACAAAATTATACCGGAAAGGTTATTAAACAGGTTTCGTTCCATATATATAAGATACTGGGGGCCGGGGGCCCAAAATTGTAGTTTTTCCCTATATGAGCTATATAAAATAAAAATTATTGAAAATTAAGACGTAAAATAATGACGCAAAATAATAAACATTTTGGTGTCGAGATTAACAAGAAGGCGATTATCGCCATAAAATAATTAATTTTATTGTTGTTGTTGCTTTGTTGTTGTTGCTTTTGTTGTTGCTTTTGTTGTTGTAGTTGTTGTTTTGTTGTTGATGTTTTGTTGTTTTGTTTTTGTTGTTGTTGCTGTTGTTGTTTTTGTTGTTGTTGCTGTTGTTGTTGCTGTTGTTGCTTTTGTGTTGTTTTTGCTGTTGTTGTTGTTGTCCAAATCCCTTGCCCTGCAACGACAATGTCCTTCATGTTGTTATTGCTTTGTTGTTGTTGCTGTTGTTGTTGCTTTGTTGTTGTTGCTGTTGTTGTTGTAGTTGTTCTGTTGTTGATTTTGTTGTTTTTGTTGTTGTTTTGTTTTTGTTGTTTTGTTGCTGTTGCTGTTTCTGTTGTTGGTTTTGTCGTTGTTTTGTTGTTGTTGCTTTGTTGTTGTTGCTGTTGTTGTTGTAGTTGTTGTTGTTTTGTTTTTGTTGTTTGTTTTTGTTGTTTTGTTGCTGTTGTTGTTTTTGTTGTTGTTGCTGTTGTTGTTAAACCTGTGCGAAGCCGGGTACTTGCCCCTAGTAATATATAATGTTGAGGAAGAATTGGGAATTAATTTTATGTTTTATGTGAGGGAAAAAAACTGCTATTATATATACCACGGTAAGCATTTACTAAATTATCGTTAATAATTTGGGTATGTCACCAGTATATTTGTAAGTATCAAGACTACGTAAGCTATCAAATATTCTTACTCCAGCTTGTTGGAATGTTTTTTTTTGTTATTGTTCTTAGACAACATCCTCATTAAATATTAGAAGCTTACGATGTAACTAAAATAAATATATATACATATGCAATGAAAAATATCCTTTAAATATAAAATCATTTTATTAAAATTATATTTGACGTGCATTTAAATTGTATCCCATCAGTGGCGCACCACAAAGCACCGAGTGTGATGTATTTAATATGACATTGTGTTAAGAAAACTGAGCATCTTTACATAAGAAAATCTTTACTAAAAACAAAATTAATCATAACTGTGTGTAAGTTCTACGACACATTCTATTAATTAATCATTTCTGTATTTGACATTTTTTTATTGTAGAGAATTAGAATTAATTAATGTAAAAAAAAATTCAAAGAATTTGTGGATTTTTAAAATAATAATTATTTTAAGATATAAAAACTATTAAATTTATTTAAATAGTCTGATTAATATGGATGTCTCATTTTTGAGTCCGTTAATGGCTCAAACATTCCCATTGGAACTATAAAACGACTTCTATTTTATCCAAGTGGTACCCCACTTGACTTCGATCCCTAAAATTAGGGATACAATTTCTAAAAACTGCCAACATTCACCTACCCCGTGTATACACTGAGCCTGTTGAGAACACGCTCGTGTCCATAGTTCGGGCTATTTATAGATCCTAGTTTATTTACAAAACTCGTCAATTCAGAGTAAAAACACAAAGTGCATATTGACTTGGTGTTTTCCTACATAACTACATGTTTTCTGCTAATTTTAGGGTTCTCAAGTTTTAACGAACTATTTTTATGATTGTTGACACGTGACAATGTAAATATGATCTTATAATATTTGTTACTGTACCTTTCTAGATCATGTTTTCAATTTTTTGTTTCATTTATTTATTAATATAATATATGTCACAAGCGTCCTCGTATATATCTCTTGTCCACTTCCTCCAAAACTCATAAATTTAAATTACACAAGAAATAGTTCAACACTGGTAACATAAAACAAACTTTAACCGCCGAACTCTCTGCTACAACCCCTTATCCCCTCAACTCTCCGACCTTCTACACAAATCTACACACAATCCGCCACGTCAACCAACAACTCTCCTTTTCACGCTTTCATGCCAACTAGCCAACAACACCAACAAACACACCACCGAGCGCAGCTCACAAAAGTTATAGGGGGAAATTTGTCATTCGTGAAATATGCGACTCTTTCCAGAAATATTCAGAGGGCGGCAAATTTCCATTACCTCGAATGACCCAATTTACTTATACTATAATTCCATTTTCCAACTTGAAACATTCTTTGGACGTCTACCCTCAAGTAGTCCTAAACAATGATAACATTTCAGATATTTGGGAAATCATGTACGAAGCATTTGAAGACGAAACAATTTTTATTTTATTTCGAAACACAACTATTGGGTAAAATTTAGTGTAATTTCAGTGTTCATTTTACATGTCCTTCAAGATGATAGATTTTCATTGTCTGTTCTTCTCCTCTGATTTCGAACAAATTGTCATTGAATTTCTTGTTGATAACGAACTGATTATGATGACGATTTTTTTTTCCCGACACGCTTGGTTGACGGAGTCGGACAATTGAAATTAGTCCCCGACTTTGAATGCGCGGGTTGCTGCTTTTGTGACGTCACCTTTCTTCCGCTCCTGTCGCATTGTCACCATTGTCTCGACTTTAGCAGGTCGTTTGAATTTACACCCCTTAATGGACGTATTATCCATCTTCGTTATCCTGGATACCGGCTAGGGGCTAGGTAATGGCACCATAGGATAACCCAGGCACTTGGCTTAGACTTAAACTCTTGTCTGTTGTTCACTCTCACTTCGTGCACTCCCACGCGGGTAGACACTGCTGACTGGATATTTTCTCCCAATTAGAAACGCTAGACACACAAGCAATGGAGTTCATTTTATAAGGTTCACAACTAAATCCTTTTCCTTCATGCACCCTTTGAACTTTGTTGCTACCCAAAGTCACGCCTTGGCTGATTGAGAACGAAAAATTGAATTTACACAAAACGTCCAGACCAAGGAATCCGTCCTCGGTTATCTCAGCAACGTACACAGACCAAGGAATCCGTCCTCGGTTATCTCAGCAACGTACACAGACCAAGGAATCCGTCCTCGGTTATCTCAGCAACGTACACAGACCAAGGATAAACCTTGTTTCCCACTCAGTTTGTAACGACCTTGAGAAATATATCAAATGATGAAAGACAATTTAAATGAATAGGTTTTCAAAATGTACATCCTGAACCGAATGGGCCCGGGGGCCCCTTAATGTATTTTTTCATTATAATAAATATATAAAAATTAGTATAAGTGTTAAGTAATGAGAAAATAACTGGATTTTGACCAAACTCGGTATATACAAACTTAAGAGCCTTTATTAAATTACTATATGGCATTGAACTCCTAATGTCAATTTCCTCGGGAATGGGGCCCTAAATGAGTTTTTTTTTATTAAACTGTTAATATTGTATTCTCAATTCAATTTTTACACGATTTTGAGAAGTATAGATAAAAATATTTATATATTTGTTATGAAATTGATTGAAATGTACAGCTTTTCAAACTTCATATGTTAAACTGATGGGCTCGGTGACCCTTAATGTAGTTTCTTTTTTATGTACAAGTATTCCTTTTTACTGAGATCGCTGCAACGCACGACGGGTCTGCTAGTACAGTGCTTCTCAAACGTTTTAGTATTACGAACCGGCAGGAATATTTTCCATTGCACCAGGGACCGGGGAACTATTTTCCCTATACTGGCATGGTAGCGATATCTCCTTTCTTGGTAACTTCTGCGGACCGGCATCGGATGGCCCACGGACCGGCACCGGTCCGCGGACCACCACTTTGAGAAGCACTGTGCTAGTATATATATAAATATATACTTTTTTCTTGCATAGCAGAACGAATTTGCAGTGACATGGAATTCCTGCGACATAATGGACTTCGCGAAATAATGAATCGCATCTTAACGGGATCTATATTTGCGCTATAAATATTAATTAAAAGAAACTAACCGATTAATCGATAAAAATTGTCCCGATTAATCGAACACAATTTTTTTAATCAGTACCTATATACAGTGCTTTTTTGTGACGGTTCGCACCTGTACGGCGTATCGGCACATTTTTCAATGTGGGAAAAAATTATTACTCTTCTTGTATTTTAATGTTTATTATTATTGGTTATTTATAAAAATAAAATTGTTTTATACATTTAGTATCTTTGCAGATGTGATTTAGCTTGCATCGAGGTGCGAACTGGTAGTTAAAAGTTAGACAATCCATCACTGAAAAACGGCAGTTATTTTTTTTTAAAAGGCACTGAGGTATATATATATATATATATATATATATATATATATATATATATATATATAGAGAGAGAGAGAGAGAGAGAGAGAGAGATACTTTCTAACTATAAAATGGAAGAAACGTGCAAATGTTTTAGAGAAAACCAAACAAACTCAATAACTATTACTACCATATTTGATCCGTGACAATAATATTGATATTTTCTTACACATTTATTATACCTATCTTGATGAAACCTTAAATATATATATTAAAATACGTTTTAACTCTCAATATTTTTGTATTATTTATTATTATATTAATACTGTTTTTATAAATATTTAAATTTTGAACGCTGCATAATTTCTACTTATGTTGCGGCTAAAAACCCCAAATCGGTCTGTGTCTGAATTGCTCGGCCCATTCTGGAACTGGCCAATGTTGATGTAAACATGCAAATAGTGATACCAATAATAATACTACCATTCTCTATGCTATCATACAACTAAAAATAACTGTATGTTTTACCTAGAAACATTAAAAATGTTAACTGTTAAAAACTCTTCACCATTTAATTGATGGAAAATATGTTTTCTTTATAGTTATTAAGTTAAAGTTTTAAATAACTTTTAAAATTTCTGCGAAAATAATCTGATTAATTATTGTTTTCCCGGTATAATTGTAAACATATAAAGCATGCAAAAAGAAAAGAATAAGACATTGAAGTATTTATGTTCATTATAAGGCAAGAAGTCACCACACCTTCTTTAAATGAATTGTTATTTTCACACCATTAAAACAAATGAAGTTATTACTCAGATGAAATAAAAACCCTTCTTTAAATATGTTAATGTCTATATATTTTGTAGTTTTTTTTAAAAACTTTATATTGGGTAATGTTTCAAAAATAAAATGTTGTTATAATAATGAATACTTTTCAGCAAATGTCTTAAGACCTTCAAAAATGATGATTATATAAACACTTTCCAAACCTGCTAACTTTTTAAACCCTGCTAAGGGACCGTCCATATTATCTATGTCCATCTGATCTATGTCTATCTTATCTATGTCCATCTTATCTATGTCCATCTTATCTATGTCCATCTTATCTAGGTCCATCTTATCTAGGTCCATCTTATATATGTCCATCTTATCTAGGTCCATCTTATCTAGGTCCATCTTATCTATGTCCATCTTATCTATGTCCATCTTATCTAGGTCCATCTTATCTAGGTCCCTCTTATCTATGTCCATCTTATCTATGTCCATCTTATCTATGTCCATCTTATCTATGTCCATCTTATCTATGTCCATCTTATCTATGTCCATCTTATCTATGTCCATCTTATCTATGCCCATCTTATCTATGTCCATCTTATCTATGTCCATCTTACCTATGTCCATCTTATCTATGTCCATCTTATCTATGTCCATCTTATCTATGTCCATCTTAACTATGTCCCTCTTATCTATGTCCATCTTATCTATGTCCATCTTATCTATGTCCATCTTATTTATGTCCATCTTATCTATGTCCATCTTATCTATGTCCATCTTATCTATGTCCATCTTATCTATGTCCATCTTACCTATGTCCATCTTATCTATGTCCATCTTATCTATGTCCATCTTATCTATGTCCATCTTATCTATGTCCATCTTATCTATGTCCATCGAATCTATGTCCATCTTATCTATGTCCATCGTATCTATGTCCATCTTATCTATGTCCATCTTATGTATGTGTAGTATATGTCTACCAAATGAAGGTCTACATTGGATTGTATGACTATTGCAGTTTTTATTTAAAATTATTGATTAAGCTTGTTTATCTGTATTTATACATTCTAGGGTAGGAAATTAATTTCATTTTGTTTATTTTAATTACCACCGAAACTCAGCGAGGTCTTTCTCTGATGAATGAGTAAACAAACACGTGAAAGACAATTTTAGTGTGGCACACTTTATAATTGTTCTAAGAAAATAGTTTTAATTTATGTGTCTCATTTATAGTTGTCCTACTGCAAACTTTATCTTATAATTTCAACATTACTAAACAACAGCCACTTATTGTAACAACTAGCTTCACACATTTCCTGATTAGTTACAAGACATCAACTCAATTGTATGAGTATGGTAGAACCTTTGTAACATTGATATCAACTGTGTGTACCAATATTGTAGAACCTTTGTAACATTAATATCAACATGTATGTACCAATATGGTAGAACCTTTGTAACATTAATATCAACTTGTATGTACCAATATGGTAGAAAGTTTGTAACATTAATATCAACATGTATGTACCAATATGGTAGAACCTTTGTAACATTAATATCAACATGTATGTACCAATATGGTAGAACCTTTGTAACATTAATATCAACATGTATGTACCAATATGGTAGAACCTTTGTAACATTAATATCAACATGTATGTACCAATATGGTAGAACGTTTGTAACATTAATATGAACTTGTATGTTCCAATATGGTAGAACCTTTGTAACATTAATATCAACTTGTATGTACCATTATTGTAGAAACTTTGTAACATTAATATCAACTTGTATGTAACAATATGGTAGAACCTTTGTAACATTAATATCAACTTGTATGTACCAATATGGTAGAACCTTTGTAACATTAATATCAACTTGTATGTACCAATATGGTAGAACATTTGTAACATTAATATCAACTTGTATGTACCAATATGGTAGAACCTTTGTAACATTAATATAAACTTGTATGTACCAATATGGACATAGATAAGATGGACATAGATAAGATGGACATAGATAAGATGGACATAGATAAGATGGGCATAGATAAGATGGACATAGATAAGATGGAAATAGATAAGATGGACATAGATAAGATGGACATAGATAAGATGGACATAGATAAGATGGACATAGATAAGATAAACATAGCTAAGATTGACATAGATAAGATGTACCAATATGGTAGAACTGTTGTAACATTATCAACTTGTATGTACCAATATGGTAGAAACTTTGTAACATTAATATCAACATGTATGTACTAATACGGTAGAACCGTTGTAACATTAATATCAACATGTATGTACTAATATGGTAGAACCTTTGTAACATTAATATCAACATGTATGTACCAATATTGTAGAACCGTTGTAACATTATCAACTTGTATTTCTCAATATGGTAGAAATTGTGTAACATTAATATTAACATGTATGTACCAATATGGTAGAACCGTTTTGACATTATCAACTTGTATGTACCAATATGGTATAAACTTTGGAACATTAATATCAACATGTATGTACCCATATTTTAGAACCGTTGTAACATTAATATCAACTTGTATGTACCAATATGATAGAACCGTTGTAACATTAACATGTATGGCATCTGTCCGTCTACGAAAGACGATAGATTTATCTTTATTATCTGCAGCTCTTGGTGTGGCTGATGAGACCAATCCTTGAGTGGCAGTCTCTTCTGCATGACACACACACGAAAGCAGTGGGGCAGTGTTTCCTGGCCTTTCTCCTCGCTCTTTTCCCGACTGCTTCTGCCCTAGTTTGCTCCTCTGCTCTTAGTGATCCTTCTTTCACTATAGCCCGCCACATGGACCTATCCTCTGCCAGGTTTTCCCAGTTTTGTATATCAATGTTGGCTACTTTCATGTCTCTCTTGCATATGTCCACGTATCTGAGACATGGCCGACCAACCGACCTTTTCCCTGTCGCCAGCTCGCTGTAGAGCACATCCTTGGGTATGCGACCACTTTGCATCCTCTTGACGTGTCCAAGCCAACGGAGGCGTCTTTGGCTTAATATTGCTGCAATACTACTCATGCTTGCTTGAGCCAGGACCTCTGTGTTGGGGACTTTCTCTTGCCATTTGATGTCTAGGATGCGGCGCAGGCATCTGAGGTGGAAGCTATTGAGCCTTCTTTCATGCCTGGTATAGGTGGTCCAAGACTCGCATCCATAGAGGAGTGTGCTCAGTACGCAGGCCTGGTATACCTGCAGCTTAGTCCTTGCTGTGAGTTTGGCATTGGACCAGACTCTTTTGTACAGTCTAGCCATAACAGTTGCTGCCTTCCCTATCCTACTACTTATCTCATCTTCCAGTGAGAGGGTGCTCGAGATGTTTGATCCCAGATAAGTAAAACTGTCAACAGCATCCAGGTTGCAGTCGTCAATGGTGATAGTCGGGAGAGAGGCAGCATCCTGTGCCATAATGTTGGTTTTCTTTATACTTATGGTCAGGCCAAACTCTTTGCAGGCAGCGGAGAAGCTGGATACAAGGTTCTGCAGGCCGTCTGCTGTGTGGGATATTAAGGCGGCATCGTCTGCAAATAAGAGCTCACGCAGCAAAATCTTCCTTATTTTGGTCTTGGCTTTAAGTCGGGCAATATTGAATAATCTCCCGTCAGCTCTGGTGTGTATGTATATCCCCTCGCTGTTGTTCTTGAAGGCATACTGGAGTAAGATGGAAAAGAATATTGCGAATAGAGTAGGTGCCAACACGCAGCCTTGCTTTACTCCACTACTTACTGGGAAAGCCTCGGAGGTGGCACCGTTATAGCACACTGTGCCCTGCATGTTTTCGTGGAATTGCTTGATGATGTTAAGCAGATGTGTAGGGCAGCCTATTTTTACTAAGATCTGGAAAAGGCCGCTTCTGCTGACAAGATCAAAAGCTTTAGTTAGGTCGACGAACGCGATGTATAGAGGCATATGTTGCTCCCTGCATTTCTCCTGCAGCTGGCGCAGAGAGAAGATCATGTCTATGGTTGATCTTCCGGCTCGAAAGCCGCACTGCGATTCTGGGAGTACACGCGATGCTAGGGTCTGCAGGCGTGTCAATGCAACTCGGGCGAAGGCCTTTCCAACTATACTGAGGAGAGAGATTCCACGATAGTTGTTGCAGTCACTCTTGTCTCCTTTATTTTTATACAGTGTAACGATGTTGGCATCTTTTAACTCCTGTGGTATCTGCCCCTGTTCCCAGCACAGAGTGAGGAGGTCATGCAAAGGCTGTAAAAGTATTTCTTTTCCACATTTGAGAACTTCTGGTGGAATTCCATCATTACCAGGGGCTTTCCCGCAGGCTAGGCAATCTATGGCTCTACTTAGCTCGACCATTGTGGGTAGGCTATCGAGCTCTTCCATGACCGGCAGGTCTGGGATATCGTCCAGGGCAGCAGTTGAGACATGGTTTATAGTTGCGTACAATTCCAGGTAGTGCTCGATCCACCGTTTGAGTTGCTTGTCCCGATCAGTGATAATTTCCCCTGCTTTTGACATTAAGGGTGCTGTCTTGGAGGTCAGAGGGCCTGTTGCTTGTTTTATATTCTCGTACATAGCCTTTGTATCGCCTCTATCAGCAGCTGACTGTATGCTGGAACTTAGATTGATCCAGTACGTGTTAGCGTAGTGGCGAGCTGCCTGCTGGGCATTTTTCTTGGCGCTCTTAAGGGAATGTAGAGTTTCTGGGCAAGGCCTGTCTTTATAGGCTAAAAGAGCCTTTCTTTTTACATCGGTGACATGCTTCATTTCCTCCCAGTGGGCCTCAAACCAGTCTGCACTTTTGCGTTCTCTCTTGCCGAATGCCGCAATAGCTGAGCCATATATGGTGTCCCGCAGATGTGACCACTTGGACTCAATAGTGTCTACTGGTGGCATTTGTACAAGAGCTTCTTTTAGTCTCTGGGTGTATTCTGCTGTTCTCTCTGGATTCTTGGTGGAGCAGATGCCTATGCGTGGTTTTCCCTTGTTTTTGTTGCGGTACAATTTCTTTGGCAGTAACCTTACCTTGCTAGCCACTAAGGAGTGATCTGTGTCGCAGTCTGCACTGTGGTAACTGCGTGTGAGGAGGACACTGGCCAGTTGTGTGCGTCTTGTGATGATGAGATCTAGTTGGTGCCAGTGTTTAGAGCGGGGATGCCTCCATGACACTTGGTGGATTGCTTTGCAGTTGAAGAAAGTATTTGTGACACATAGTCCATGTAAGCAGCACATCTCTAGTAATCTCTGCCCATTTTCATTTAGCCTGCCTCTTCCAAAATAACCGAGGCAAGTTGGCCAGGCCATGTGATCACTTCCAACTCTTGCATTGAAGTCACCAAGGATGTAGATTGCTTCATTGGTGGGTATGCTGGCTAGTGTTTGATTGAGATCATCATAGAACTGGTCTTTCGCTTCTGAGCTCGAGGATAAGGTTGGAGCATAAGCACTGATGATGTTGGCTAATCCTGAGGATGTAGATAGTCGTATTGTTAGTATCCTGTTAGTGCCCTTTGTTGGGGGTTCTATGGAGGAGCAGAGTCCATTTTTTATGGCAAAACCAACCCCATGTTGCCTTGGTGTGTCCATTGGTCCACCCTGCCAGAAGAAAGTGTAGTTGCATTCTTTTATGGTACCACTTTCTGGGAGTCTAGTCTCCTGAAGGCAGGCAATGTCGATGTTTAGTCTGGCAAGCTCCCTGTCAATGATGGCTGTCTTCCTGGCATCATCAATAAGCTGCAGGTCGGCAGTAATGCCTGGACACATAGTCCTAACGTTCCAGCTTGCTAGGCGAAGAGCTGGAGTCTTCTTATCTTTTGTTTTTTTATTTCTAGGTGCAGGATTTACTGGCCTACTTGTTGAGAAGTTCCTCTGAGCTCCACGCACCCAGTGGAGCAGGTAGGCCATGGCGGGATAGCACCTTATTGGCTGGGGGCTGCCCAGCTTGAGGCGGGCGGTAGCGATCCATTGAGACATGGTGATCTCTCCCACCGTCGGAAGCAACCCCTGGCGCCTAGCTCTACGCCAATTGAGCTATGGCTTATAACCGGTAAACTGCTGCTTCCCGTGTTGTGTTCACACCTTGCGGCGATGCTGGAGTGTCCTCTCCAGTAAAGATAAAGCCTGGGCGTGTTACTATGGAGAACCAGCTGCTGCCCAAACAGCAGATCCCCCCTCTCCACGCCAATGGTGGATCCAATGGAACGACTAATGTCGATACGGCTTGGCACCATTCGCGTCGCAGGAGCTGCCGGAATGCAATTTGTTTCAGTAGCAGACCGCCTTAGGAGCTCCACTTCCTGATTTTCTGTCGGGGTTTACTCCCCTAGCCTTTCCCATGAGGGTTTAGCCGCAAGGCAGCGGAGGTTTAGAATAAGAGTTTCCCTCTCCTAGATGAGCTACCGACCATGGTTAACGAGCCTCATCTACCCGAAGCTACTGGTTTTGAGGCGCCAGTTGACCGCCTTCATCCCTTCTCCTGTTAGTAACAACATGGTCCGCCGGGCTTTTGTGTGAGCCACGCGAGAAGGCCAGGAGCTGGATTTTGGTTGACAGAGGCATTAAGAGACGCAAGCCTTTTAGGGCATTTCTAGAGGAGTGGATGCTTATCTTCCACCCCCGCCCTGGCAATGACAACCTTGGACCACAACATTAACATAAACTTATATGTATCAATATGGATAGATCCATTGTAACACTTTCATCAACTTATATTTACCAATTTGTTAGAATATTTGTAACATTAATGTCAACGAGTATGTACGATATGGTAGAACCATTGTAACATTATATTGTTTATACCGATATTGTAAAACCATTGTAACATTAATATCAACTTGTATATACCATTATGGTAAAACATCATCATTTTTTTAAAAAATATTTTAGAATGATTGTAAAGTTAACATGAACTTTTATGTACCAATATGGTAGAATCCTTGTAAAGTTAACATGAACTTAATGATCAATTCGTGAATATAAAAAATACGGTGTCAAGCTGACATTACTTTTACATGGACATTGAAACATGTTTATGTCCTATATAATAATACCATAATAAAATCATTATATTAATTAAGGAAATATGAAATTTAATAATTTATATCCATGTAATTTCTTTCCACGAGACAACTAAACAAAAATATGTTTAAACGACTAACGCCTACTGTCAATGTGAGTTTAACAGATGCTGTGAAGAGATGTCAATGTGAGTTTAACAGCTGCTGTAAAGAGATGTCAATGTGAGTTTAACAGCTGCTGTACAGAGATGTCAATCAACTTTTTTAAAATTTTGCTTACATTTATGTGGCATAATAATTGAGATTTGTGGAAAATTGTGATGTAATATTGTAATATTATGAGGGAGAAAAACTGCATTGTACATACAACTGCATCCCTAATATCGAAGTCAAATGGCTATCACACTTGAAAGAAATCTCTGCATTGTTAACATACTATCTATTAACAAATATTAAACATTCTATTGTTAATAGTTAAAAAAGTTTATAGAGAAGCCTAACTTATATATTTTAAAAAATGGATAGCATAAATTAAGTTTAAAATCAGGAAACACTAAAAACGCACATAGAAACTCAAGATTTTGATATATTTTAGTTTAGAAAAGTAATTCCATTTGTAATTGAAAATTAAAGCCTTAAGTTATTTACGACACTTATTTTCCAAATATTAGTTACAAGACGACCAAAATACAAATTGTGTCAATTTGAAACTGAGGTGTTTTTTATTTATTTATTTTTTTAAAAAAATGTTTAGAACATTTTTGTTGTTGCTGGTATTTGATGTCAAAATATAATATTGAACACACCATATTATCTTATTTTTAAACATATCAATATATACTAGGGGTGGACAGATCTTTAGCAAGTGAGAGCCATTTTAACATATTAACACATTTTTGAGAGCCGCATTGAAGCAATATGGTCATTTAACATTGCTTGGAAATACGAGCGTATACCAGTAATACTTGCAACATGTCTTTCCTGAATTGCACGCGAGCCGCAATGTGAAAACAGAAGAGCCGCATGCGGGTCACGAGCTTGAGTTTGGCCCCAGTTGATATATACATACAATGGTATGTACTAAGAGAATAACTATACACATCTTCATTGCTTCTTTCTTCTACCACGCAGTACACATTTTACAATGCAAACAATTTTTACCTTTTCAATCTTGTCAAAAAAGTATTTATTTTTAAGAAATTGTACATGTGTGTAGAATGTTTCATATATGACTGTTTACAAAAAAAAGTTTAAATCGTTCTTTCTGATTGTGTTTACCTGTTTTTCAAAACATTTTAAAAAAAACCAGGAGAACATTATTTAGCCACTTAAAGGTAAACAAAGGGATTTTTTAATTTAAAAACTCTAAAACATAGAAATGCATAGGCCTTGTTTGTGGTTGCAATTCAAACTTTTCAGCAACAAATATGTTTTATAAATATAATATTTATAATTTAAAAACTTTTTTAAATATAAAATATTAGAAAAAAATTATAAACAGAAAATATTTCATAGTTTGTATCAATATACGTGCAGAATCAAAGTTTTTAAAATCATAAATGAAACCTCATTTATCGCGGTTAATATGAACCGAGGACCCACTCGATCGGTGAAGATCCGCGACATGGGGACCGCAACTGTTAAGCCATACGAAATATGTTTACAGTAACTTTATAATTCTGTACACGAAGCTATATATGACTTGATGATGATGAATATTCAATTTATTAAATAAGATTACGATGAGGGTAAAGATGACTTTCACCACGCGGCCTATGATTGTCTTACTTTTCTTAAGACGGCGGTGCCATTTCCTGGGCCACCTCTCCTAAAATTACGACAATATTTAAAACACGCGAAGTAATGAATTTGCGATAAATTAACCTTGAAATAATGAGGATTTCAGTATTAATATTTATTCACATGTCAAGTACCATGGCAAAAAGTCAGCGAAAACAATTACGTACTTTTTTTTTACAGCGCATATTTAAGTTGCACACCTTTTGATGCATTGGTGGAGTAATATGGTGCGCTGCTTTCTAAAATTAGTATCTGTTAAAAATATTTGCAGCTCGTCTCGCAGGGTCCGACCACGAAGAGAATCTAATATATAAAGCTCAGTTGTTTGTATGTTTCACTTTTCAACTTTCTGTTAGACAATCACGGAAAAACCAAATGACGGACGGGGACCAAATTTGGCAGGACGGTTCCTTTTACCCTGAAGGTGGTTTTAAGATAGTTTTTGTAATTGTCCCTTTTGCCCGAATGCCGTAAATTAAATAATCAGAAAATGCAGAGACAAATAATAAAAAATTTAACCTCATTTCTGTATTGAACAAATTTACGCGGACGTTCAAATGCCGTTCAAAGCGAGTTACTTTTGGTGACGTTTTTTTTTCCCCAATGCCAATACTTTATTTTCAGCCGTGCGCATTTGAAAAAATATTTTAATGTCTAATTACGGTGCGCACATTTTCGTGTACGCTTCATAATTTGAGCTGTGTAGTACAAAGAATTGTCATTTTCTTTACTGTTACTTTCTATATATTAGATAGACACGTAAACATATTTAATTAGAACTGCCACACGATGCATTAGATTTAATTGTTTACACGTTTAAATTTAATTGCGAATTTGTTTTAATTATTTACTGTTCCATAACTCGACATTTAATGAAAAACCTATTTATGTAATAATTGTGTCAGTATTTTTTTCAAGGCTTCATTTTTAGCGGTGCACGTTTTAAAATCTTTTATCGCCTGCTTACTGTGCGCACATTTTCGTGTACGCATCTTAAATTTAGCTGTGTCCTATTAATATAACATTTATATTTTGTTTGTCTTTTACATAAGCTGTTGTCTTTAACATAACCTATACACTTATACTATTTAAACTTAGGCTACCGGACTTATTAACATAAGTAGATTAAACTAAATAAAGTGATCCTGAAAACGCTTAATTATTTTGTATTGCGAATTGAATATGTTATGTTCATTCCTTTGATGATGGATTAACTTATACTATTTAAACTTAGGCTACCGGACTTATTCACATAAGTAGATTAAACTAAATAAAGTGATCCTGAAAACGCTTAATTATTTTGTATTGCGAATTGAATATGTTATGTTCATTCCTTTGATGATGGATTAACATAGGCCATTTTTAAAATCGATTATTGTGATGGTTTCACATGCATTTTTAACATAAAATTGATTTGTTTTGTTTGTTTTTTAAATTAGGAATATAGCCTAATTTTTTTAATTTATCTTTATTATCTTTATCTCATAGACGCTGTTGCAAATATTGTATTAATTACATTGCAGTGTCGTAAATATATAAGAGCTTTTTTAGTGACGACAGTGGCAGAGATCTTTTGGAAAAATGTCAACAAAGCAGTGATCCTGAAAACGCTTAATTAATATGAATTGCGAATTGAATATGTTTTTATGTTCATTCCTTTGTATTCAGAATTGCCTTTTAATCATTTTTAAGATGCGCTTATTAACAGACGGTTGAATCTTTTTTTTTAATGTATTTTATTTTTCAGTTATAAAATCTGGTGTGTGTGTGTGCATTGAATATAAATTACAAAATATGATGCCTTATCCGAAATAGGGGAACAAAAAAAAGATTTCCTTTTTGAAATTATACACATTGCTTATAAACCGTAAATATAAATCGTAAAATATAGAGACATAAAAATGTTACATACTATTTCCCTGTTTAGACAATGATGAATACGTCAAAATGAAGAGTTATTTAGATATGGTGTGCACATTTTTTATATCATTTTAATACGACCGTTTTTTTTTAAAAATAGTATTTTAGAAAGTACATTTATAATTTTGTTTATTTGCGCTATGAGTCAATTAGCTTTTGCCTTTTAAAGGGATAGTGCCACATGTTCTTTATCTCATAGACGTGGTTACAAATATTATATAACTTACAATTGTGATACGATGCAGTTTTGTAATTATATATTAAATTTTTGAGTGACGAGGGTGGTAGAGCTCTTTAGGAAAACATATAAGTTATGTTAATTTTGTACAAGTGGGAATGAAATTGTAAATTTAGTTATTATGTTCGGCAAGAATCATTATTTAATAAGTCATATCTTTTGAATAGTAAGGTTATGTTAAAAGGCACTGCATTAAGTGAAAACAACTCACGCGGTAAAATGGCATATCTCTGTTTCTCATAAGATTTTAACTCAAATAGTTGAATCTGAAATTTAACTTGGCAAATAAAAATTGTAATAACCATCACCTAATACTTGGATAAAGGGTCAGCACACTCCCGCTACAAAGTGCGGGTATTTTTCAAGTATATATATATATATATATAAATATTTAAATATGTTTGTGTGTGTATGAATGTCCTTTATAGCTGTCTAAACTATTCACACGATCGTCATGAAACTTTTCAAGACTGTTGAGTATGCTCCCGGGATGGTAACTATCACTTTTTTGCAAAATTTAGCACTCATTGGGCGCGGGGGACCCATATCGTCATGTTTTGCTTATACGAGTTATATAAAAATTAGTTTAAGCTTTAGCTACTGTGTAAATTATTGGATCTTAACCAAAATGTGCATATGACAACTTGATAGCCAATATTAAAATACTATAGTGCACTAAACTGCTAATATTCATTCCTTTGGGGCTGGGGGCTCAAAAATTCACATTTTTTAAGCGTTTAAGATTTTATTCACCATTCAGTCATTAACAATCTTGACAAATTATGACACATGTATCAATTATTATACTAATTGAAAAGAACAGATGTTTTGAACTTTATATCTTGCCCAGAATGGGCCCTGGGACCCTTAATGTCGTTTTTATCTTATATGAGCTATATAAAAAATAGTTTCTACGTTAGCTACTTAGTAAATGAATAGATCTTCACCAAACTTTGCACACAAAAACTTGGTAGCCTATATTAAAATACTATAGACACTGCACTTCTAATGCCAATATCTTCGTGGCCAGGGCCCCAAATATCTTTTTTCGTATATATTTAAGATATTTTTCCTATTTACTTTTTAAAGAGCTTGAGAAATATAGCCACAATAAAAATGAACTAAAATGAACAGGTTTTTGAAATTGACCTCTTGCACCGAATGGGCCAGGGCCCCATTAATGCTATTTTCCCCCTATTGTAGGTATATAAAAAGTACTTTAAGAGTTAGATATTGAGAAAAAAACTGGATTTTGACAAAACTTAGAATATAAAAACTTAAGAGCCTATATTACTATAGGGCACTGAACTCTTAATTTCCATTCCTTCGAAAAAGTCTTTTTACTGAACTTTAATCATTGTATTCCCTATTCAATTTTACACGATATTGAGGAATATATATTGAGTACAATAGATAAAAACAACATTAAGGGCCCCAGGGCCCATTCTGGGCAAGATATAAAGTTCAAAACATCTGTTAATTTCAATTTGTATAATAATGGATACATGTGTCATTATTTGTCAAGATTGTTAATGACTGAATAGTGAATAAAATCTTAAACGTTTAAGAAATGAGTACAATGGCAATACAAAAAAAACTATAATATCACTCATTTTGGGGCCGGGGCCCTTAATATCGTTTCTTCTTTTGTACGCTATTTAATTATTAATTTATTTATCCGTTTGCTATGAAACTTGGATTTTTTTTTCACACTTCCACGAAGATTTCTTCAGAATTATTTTTAAACATACCACTCATTGGTTTCTTTAAATTTATTCCTTTTTACTTTGATCGTTGCAACGCACGACGGGTCTACTAGTTATATATATATATATAGATTGTACCTTCTAAAAATTGTTTGGTTAAGTTTGGATTTCTTTTTTTTTAAATTATTGGTTTAGGTTCCCATGTTGTGTATGATTAAGTTATTTTTGGAATGACATATGGCCCAGCTTTAATTGGAATTCGAATACACCGGCTGTAGTAGAATGACATATGGCCTAGATTTAATTGGAATTCGAATATACCGGCAGTAGTAGAATCTTTGCATTTAAGTATATTATCCCTAACTATAGGGATCAAAGTTAAGTGGAGTTCCACTTAAATAAACATAGTTAAGTGATTATGAATCGCATATGGATTCAAAAGTTAGAGATACGTATTAATAATAATAAATAAATACATTTTATAATTAACATTATGAAAAAGAACACCTTTTACATGCTTTTATTACATACTTTTATTTAAGTCACTGTTTGTATGTTGTATGTTGTATCCGTCAAATCTTGTAACGTAAAATTAAACCACTTCTGATGGATCTAGAGATCTCAAAATTTTACCACATATAGATCTTGGATGACAATGCATTGTGACAAATTTCAGCTCGATCGAATGTACCGTAATTAAATAAATGCATTTTTAGTTTATCTCTATATATAATATGTATCTGTGATATTCTTGACTTTCACGTGAATGTCACCGGAGTTCACCACCAGCCATCGATGACCACATTCCAGGTGTTAAACAGCTCAGTAATACGAAACTAAATCTAAATTGACATGATAATACACGAGGAACAACTAGAATTTGTGTAGCCTTGCAGGCCGAATTTTTAGCGTAATGGATTCTCGACCTGGAGGTACTGGGTTCAATTTTCAGTTAGGGAAACTGTGTTTTTTTAACACATATTTTGGTAATTAATAATCTATCATTTTACCACTATCACATTTAAGTTATAGACAATGAAGTTTGACTAATTAAATTGAATTGATTATGTCGAAAAATTGGTAAACAAAATTTGATACTAGAAAGTAGAAAATAAAATATTAATTTTTTTTTAAAAAGGACACGCTTTTATTTATCTATAGAAAGTGCACTAAAAAGAAGAAAATATTTTTTTATATGATAACAGGTGAAATGACTGAACCTATCCACTGCACATAAAAGCGTTGGGCGCTCATCACAACTCTATATCATGTACAAGGCTGGGAAACATAAATACAAATCTGTATGACTATTAATACACATTAAAAGTTTCAAATCTTTGATTATAATTCATATACATGCTACTATCATATTAATTAGAAATATTTATCTATATGCAAAAGAATAGTTGCAAAGAGAAATGATTTGTGATGGGTGCCCCACGCTTTTATGTGCAGTGGATAGGTTCAGTCATTTCACCTGTTATCATATATATATTTCTTTTTAGTGCACTTTCTATATGTAAATAAAAGCTTGTCCTTTTTTTAAAAAAAAATAATTTTTTAAAAATATTTTATTTAAAACTAAAGTTCAATAAAATTAATATTATTATTTAAAAATTAAGGCTCCACACAAAAAATGTCATTGAAGTAAAATAAATGTATAATACCGTTACACATAGAGTTGTCAATTTAATTTTGATTACGTGTTAAGAAGTAATATTATCTTTAAATTAATCATTAAACAGTGTTATATTAAACTAGATACGACACGCTGCGTAGCATACGCTGCAGACTTGCTCATAGTACAAAGAACGGGGGGAGGGGAGAACGGACACAAACAGAAGCACGGTGAAATGAGAACAAAGTGAGTGAACGTCAAGATGGGGGAACACCGAAGCATTGTTGGTCTCACGAATTAAATATAGAGATATATATAGTCATACCGGTACATTTTTGTACGTCAATTAATAAAATTAAACTTTAATTTCATACACGAATCTTTGTTAAGGGTTGAATGTCCAAGCCCGAAACATATATTTATACGCTGCAGTCGTCACAGTCATTCTGTCGTGTTGCTCTGCTTTGACATGTTACACATGTGGTATTAAGTATAGCTAAGGTTCACAAGCACCAGTTCTGTCAACTTTAAAAATATTTCACCAATGCCACAAGAAGTCATAGCTATGGCGATGTTACCTTCAAATCTGATTTTCACAGAATAACGTTAATAATGACATCATGGTTTCAATGCCCTACAGTTTTTAAACATGAGTCATCAAATTCTTATGCACAAAGTTTGATCAAAATTCATCCAATGTAAATAGTGATCCTTCTCTCAAAACATCAACATTTCATGGCAATCGGATGAAATTGCCGGTAATCAAAGTTTTAAATAATATTTGTACAGCTCATATTAGAAATAAATGATATGAAGGACCCCTGGACCCAAATGGTAAGAATGTTAATTTCAAAATGTCATACAGTTTTAATCTGGGTCATGATGGAGATATGACGTGTCAATAAATGTTAATTTCAAAAGGTCATACAATTTTAATCTGGTTCATGATGGAGATATGTGTCAAAAAGTGTTTTAACTCTGTTAAATCGACTTGGGAATAAAGTCTTTAAATATTATAAATCAATTGAAATTATGAATTTAATGCAATATATTATTTCAATAAAGGTAAATAAGTTTGTGTTCTATATTTTTTTAATCTGAGGTATATATATACTTATTAAGCTTTATAGTATTTTAATATTGACTATTAAGTTATTATAGTATTTTAATATTAACTATTAAGTTAGTATACACGCACGTTTGGTCAGGTTACACCAACTTACCCAGTTTTTAACGCTTAAATAATTTTTAAATACCTTATATAAGCACAAACGACATTAAGGGCCACTTGGGCCCAATCGGTACCAGAAATTAACTTTAAAATATATGTTTACTTCAATCTGTATCAAGATAGATATATAGTGTCAATATTTTTCAAGAACATGTAAAATCATAATGGGAATAAAGTCTTTACTGCTTGCGGGAAAAAAATATATATTGGGCCACTGGGACTGAAGGAATGAGCATTAGGAGTCCAATGCCCAATGGTACTTTAATATGTGCTATCAAGTTTGTATGTACCAAGTTTGGTCAAGATCCATTCATTTTCCAAGTAGCTAACGCTTAAACTAATTTTTTATAGCTCATATAAGAATGTTATGGGCCCCCGGCCCCCAATGAGTGTCAATGTTCAACATTTTTTTAAAACAAACCATTCCGGAAGCATATTCAACAATGTCCTTAAAGTTTCATGGCGATCGGATGAATCGTTTAGTCAGCTAAAAAGGACAAACATACATACATACTTTGTTTTTGATATACATAGGTTATTTTTGGTATTAATAACGAACCAATCACAAGGTACTTTATGAAATTGTAATATTATCATTAGACCTCGTGCAGACAATGTACCAAGGGTAGGAAACTCTATGTTTTTCATTAGCATTGTATTCCTACTTATAGGAATCGAAGACAAGTGTTGTTGCACTTGGAAAAACACGCACTAATGTGTAAGGGAAGATGTACCGGTTTACTTAATTAGAATAACCAATAAACAACTCATAGTAAATTAATTTTATGGTTTGCGTTGTTTTGTGAAAAAATCCAAATGTAAAAAACAGTAGCTTTATTCACCATTTCTTTTAAAGTTATGTGTATTTTTAAGTTGCATACAAAAACATCTCAGTAATACAAGTAAATGATACTTCGTCTATTAAAATGACAATTTAAATGTTGATTTTATTTTAAAAAACGAATACGATATTCTTATTAGTATTAGTATCGCCAGCCATGATCTCTCAAGTACAACGTGATGTTAATTATTAGAGTACAAATGCTTTTTGGTGCGGCAACTACTGAAATTTTTTGCACATCAAATATGAAAATACAAATTTCTTTAATAACAATGTTTTAATTGTTATTTACTGACCAAACATAATACACAATCATTTTTATGTTTAAAAATGTATTTGTTTTGTATGTATGTTCTATAAAAATAATACTGTCATGGTGAAAATAATAAACTTATTCAATTCTGCTTATTTCTTGGCATTTTCTAACTATTCTAAAAATGGACACGCGCACACACACACATACACACACACATACATACATACACACACACAGACACAAACACACACAAGTTAAATAAAGATGTAAACAAAAACTACTAAGCCCTTCAAGAATGCATAAAAAATTAATATCTTCAAAATTTATGTTAAAAATTAATTAAACTATTGATTAATTCTTTAAATTATGACCGTAGCTTATGTGCTGCGTAATGTCTTTATGGATATTAATGTTTTACATGTAATTCATTGACAATCATATGTGTGCTACTATTTTTATGAAATGCTGTGAGCCAAGATACAGGATGGTTTACTGCACAATATAAAAATATCGAATTATTATTAATATCTAGGGGTTGCAGGGCGCCTACAAAACCCCAAGTAATTTATCCTTGTTTGATAAATACGAAATATTAAACTTCCTGAAATGTACACAAAGCATTTTATAATTATAAATCCTCAAATCCTATTTTTACATCGTTGCCTTTTCCAAAATTATGATACAAGCTAAAACGATGATGTCATATAATATTTTTTACAGCGCGTCTTTAATTTGTAATTAAATTGTAATTAATGTGTACACCTTTTGATGCTCACATTGTATTAAATATAAGATCAAACAATGATGTCATATAATATTTATTTACAGTGCTAATCACCACACGATTTTTGTAACTGCCATATACTGTTGTACATCGTTCCTCAGCGTTCCACATCTATCGAGTGAGCCAGAGAGTGACTTGGACTATTATATTATAGATAATTTCAATACAATTAATATGTATATATCACACTATACGTCTATAGAATTTGTATAAATGATTCAAAAATAGGTATTTTTATTTGACTAGTGTTTAGTGTGTCATAAAGTGTACATGAATGTCTTTTTTTCTCTAAATTTTAGAGCCATTTCAATAAGTGTATACCTGTTTTTAGATTATATTTTAGGCACGTGTTTAATCGTGTTTAAAATGTTTAACTTTTTCATCATCTTACAAAGTCGTTATATTTTATAAACATGCTTTACTTGCAGAAACTTTTCAAGGCAAAATACAGATATACTTATAACGTTCATTGTTACAAAATTCACAAAGATATATAGCATCAATTTTCGAACAATTAAATTAATCTGACAGAAAGCGTCATCTACATCAAACAATTTTAATTCTTCTAACTAAAGCTAGAGTGTGATTGTAAATGGCGTTATATATCAGTCAGTCCATACAAAAACATGTATTGAGAAGTCAGTCTTTTTAATGTTGTTTTCTGTTTGTGTAAGCGCGAGTAGCCTGTGGTCAGCTAGTTGGTAATTTGTGTAAGCACGAGTAGCCTGTGGTCAGCTAGTTGATAGTTTGTGTAAGCACGATTAGCCTGTGGTCAGTTAGTTTATAGTTTGTGTAAGCACGATTAGCCTGTGGTCAGTTAGTTGACAGTTTGTGTAAGCACTGGCAGCCTGTGGTCAGTTAGTTTGAAGTTTGTGTAAACCCGAGTAGCCTGTGGTCAGCTAGTTGACAGTTTGTGTAAGCACGAGTAGCCAGTGGTCAGCTAGTTGACAGTTTGTGTAATCACGAGTAGCCTGTGGTCAGTTAGTTGACAGTTTGTGTAAGCACGAGTAGCCTGTGGTCAGCTAGTTGACAGTTTGTGTAATCACGAGTAGCCTGTGGTCAGTTAGTTGGCAGTTTGTGTAATCACGAGTAGCCTGTGGTCAGCTAGTTGGCAGTTTGTGTAATCACGAGTAGCCTGTGGTCAGCTAGTTGACAGTTTGTGTAATCTGTGGTCATAGAAAACTTGTAGCCTAAAACAGTGCAGCTTATTCTAGATAGTTATAAAAATAATGATAAAATAACAATATTGGGTTAGCAACAGTCACGCTGATTTAGGATAATAGATTTGAATCAAACAGAGACATTACTATGTATCGTCATAGCTTATTAACTAAACTACTTTTAAGTATACTACTTGATATGGACGATTGGCCTGACATTTTGGAACTTCGTTTAAAGTTATAAACATATTACAATATTGATATAATGTTAATGCTTGCGTATGAATTATATCAAATATAATTACATTAATGTATAGTACAATGTTGAAATGAAAAGTTCAAAATATTAGATCATGATGGAGATATGCGTGGGATAAAATCTTAAACACATAAGGGGAAAAAAAGAATAAAATGAAAAAAATTAACAAATGTGCATTAGTTTTCCTCTGTAAAGAACAGTCAAAAACTTTTCTTATTTATAAAATTTGTATCGTAAAATCGCACTGGTGTTAAATGTTAAATTATGTATTTCATTTCAAATCTTCATTGCACCTAGTAGCACGGGTACATGTTTATTTATTATGACGTTGTACTTGAGAAAATTTAGCTGGAAAGATTGATGAGAAGATTGTAATAGTATACCAATATTTTTTTAAAATGTAAATTGAATGTAACATCCAATAAAACATTGTGTTATTAACTTGAATTTTATTAAATGGTTCTTAAAGTATTTAGCCTAAAAATTATTAATATAAATATTAAATTATAATGAAATATATATTTTAAAATTCGTTTTATTTAAAAAGAGGAAAACTATAAAATTAAGTCATTTACTGGTAACTGGGTCCATGTCTTATTGTATAATAGTTGTATGTGCAAAGAAGTCTGTTTTGTGATTTTTCTAAGTGGCACGCCACTTGACTTCGATCCCTTAATTTAGGGATACCATATCTATAAATTGTAATGATTCTCCTACCCCGGTATATCCTGTATTTAATTAAAACAATGTCATGTCCGGATTCATATTACTTTAAGATTTCAGAAATTTTCTTTAAAAAATTCACGAAAGTAGAAACAAAATTATCCTAATAAACTTTATCTGTGTTGCTCACGTGACTACATACTTATATCTGATTTTCGAATTAGTAAAACTCTGTATTTTGCTTGAATTATTAGGTAGTTACATCATAAAAGACCAATTAATTATTTCTTGAACATTAGATATAATTATATAACTTCGTACTTCAGTCTTATGTGTAGTTCTGGATGCATTGCCTTAAAATAACCTTAAAAATAGTAGTATATCTACTGATCTGATGTTTCTTTCTATATCATTAATTCGTTTCCGTGTGTTAACAATAAAGTACATGGATTGTTTCACTTAGAATATATTATGTCATGACATTGTTTCACCATGTTTATAAACCAATTTAATGTAAGCAGACATTTAAAAAAAACATATTTTAAAAATTACCATACGTTCGTTTCTTTGCATTTCCTTTCTACTGAGATCTTTGCAACGCACGACTGGTATGTGGGTTTATCAGCTGAGCACAAAGCCGTGTGTATTATTGATAGTGTACACATGTTTCGCTTGTGAGATAAGATGACAACATCCTTTATAATAAAATGCAATTTTCTGTACGGTCATCGGTCATTTACATATTGAACGACGTTCAAAACCAGTTTTATAATTTTGGTGCATTTTTTTTCCAAGAGTTTAATTTTAGCGATGAGCGTCGGGATTTGTAGTCTAAAACTTTGTTTTTACGGGTTATTTATTATAACTCTGGACATCCCGCGGTGTGTGTCTCAGGACAGACGGGGATGGGTAATGTTGTTATTACTATAATGTATATTATTTTTGACGTGATACACATGTATGGCCGGTCGAGACGGCGGGTCTCTTGACAACAGCGGTGGTGGGGAGGTAGGTTATTATTTAATAACATCAAGTAGATGTGAGCTTAGTATAAGTAACGATAATAAACAAGAAGTTACAACAGAATCCCAGTGTAAATGATTGGCTTACTGTGTCAAGTGCTAACATTATTAATTGGGCAATCAAAACACAAACAATGGACATAATAAATGTTCACAAAGGAATGAAACGTTCTTAAAAAAATACTTTTGATTTAAAAATTATACAATAGTTCATAGAATTTTTAAAAATGTGCATAATAATCTATGGCCAAGTATTAATTTGTTTTGCCATCTAGTCATCTTATTGCCTGTTCAAAAAAACAAATTTCTCTCGTTACTAAATACTTACAGGTGTTGAGAGTTACACAGAAGATTGCTCTCATCGTCCGCCTTCCTTTATGGGACACGTGAATATCCTGCTGTGATGTGTAAGGGTTGAGTCCTCAGCTCATTGGTTAAATCTCCGGTGTAATCCCACGTGGGAAGAGACCGTTCCGTTTCGTTGGGCAGAGGAGCGTTGAACTGGACAAAGAAATGCGTGAAGTTCCTGAGTGTGGGGGGGATGTTAAATTATCTCAACGGGGGTGACTAATGTCACGTGGACGACTCCGTTCTTTCGATATACAATTCAGGAAAGGGTTGAGGGATAACGTCCAGTGAACTCGCCGACCAGCTGACACAGACTGACTGGATGACGTGTAGACTCCTATAAGACACGGGGGCCCTGTATCTGACCAACCAGCTGACACAGATTGAATGGATGACGTGTAGACGCATGGTATAAGACATGGGGGCCCTGTATCTGAACAATCAGCTCACACAGACTGACTGGATGTCGCGTAGACTCCTATAAGACAAGGGGTCCCTGTATCTGACCAACCAGCTGACACAGATTGAATGGATGACGTGTAAACGCATGGTATAAGACATGGGGGCCCTGTATCTGAACAATCAGCTGACACAGACTGACTGGATGTCGTGTAGACTCCTTCTATAGGACACGGGGGCCCTGTATCTGACCAACCAGCTGACACAGACTGACTGGATGACGTGTAGACTCCTTCTATAGGACACGGGGGCCCTGTATCTGACCAACCAGCTGACAAAGACTGACTGGATGACGTGTAGACTTCTTCCATAGGACACGGGGGCCCTGTATCTGACCAACCAGCTGACACAGACTGACTGGATGACGTGTAGACTTCTTCTATAGAACACGGAGGCCCTGTATCTGACCAACCAGCTGACACAGACTGACAGGATGACGTGTAGACTTCTTCTATGGGACACAGAGGCCCAGTATCTGACCAACCAGCTGACACATACTACTAGATGACGTGTAGACGCCTTGTATAAGACATACCTTGTACACAGACTGACTAAATGAAGTGTTTACTTCTTGTGTGAGACACGGGGCCCTGTATCTGGCCAATCAGCTGACAAAGACTGACTGGATGGCGTGTATACACCTTGTTTAAGGCACTGGGACCTTGTCTCCGGCAGTTGTTGTGGCTTAGTCCAATACGGTAATTCTGGTGATGGCTCAAGTGATCAGGTGTTGAACCTATTATTATTCCTTGTTTTTCTTTTCATGTGTGTACTATTTGTCCGTTGAGGAAGGCTCTTTGCCGAAACGTTCGCTGTTGTGTTACGTCTTGTCAGGCCTACTAATACCCTGTTTTTTATATCATAAATTTACTTTTTGAACCATTACAGTAAAAGAGATGGGCTACTGGTAGTTGGTAGCCAAAACTTAGGTAGGACTGTAATTGCTGGTGTCACGAAACACCAGTGGGAGACTTTGTTTCAAAATAAAGTCTCCGTAGTTTTTTTTTAAAAAAGCCTCTTAATTATAATTAATTATAGAGTACGTTTGCTTTAGTGTTTAACGTCTCAGAATATATATTGCAGTTGTTATACATTCATTTGTGTATGATTATAGGGACTTAAAACGATCCAAAGGGAGGTAATTGTCTGCTTCTGCACGTACTTCTGCACGTAAGTCGAGGTATACCTCAACGAAGTTTCTCTCACGGATCCAGCGATCTAAAAACCTGGAGAGGGATGAGGTTTAACAGGCTTTGTTTTCTCACCAGTGTCAACGTTACGGGTTAATTTATCCAGAATGTATGATGAGACCTGGAGAGTCTTATAAATGTCACACCAACGTACACAGCATACTTTGTAGTCACTCTCTGCTCATACGTGACAGAGTCATAAACATGCATTACGTTATAGTCACATATACAATTTTTTTTTAAATATAAATACAACTTTTAAAAAAACCTATTCAAGTTACTAATTAAAAGATTGATGATATTAAAAACACAAACAGTTGTTATAAAATGTCTGAAGTCTTCACTCTCCTTGTTATTAACACAGTTGTTAAAATGTCACATTTTTAATGTTTTACTAATCATACTTTTACTAATCATTGAGTTAGCAGTAGTTAAACAGTAATGTTTTTATGTAAGCAAAAAAGACAAAGTTAATTGATTTGATTGTTTCTACATTCTAGTTACTAATCTTAATAGACATTTTTTTTAAAATCACGAAATAGAAAGATTAGCTTGTTTTTATCTGGAGTTAGTTTAAATCACAAACATAGACAGATTTGCTTGTTTTTATCTGGAGTTAGTGTAAATCCGTATGTGCGAGAATATGTACGTTTATTGAACTTTTTCCCTATTAATAGCGATCTAAGTCAAGTGGCGTGCCAATTTTCTTGAGAAAGCTACAATCAGGAGCTATTTAATTAACAATAAGAGTAGTATATATTACACTTAACAAAGTAATATTATAATTTCATTAATATTTAAATGCAGATCCTAAGATGTCTCTTGTTAGTCCTTCGCGCAGGCGCTAAGGTGCCACGTGGTAGGCTGTGATTTGTGACTTTGACGCCAATTTTTGACATCCCCTATATTTGAGGTCAAGTTTAGATGTGTTATGTTGTTGTTTTTTTTGCACGGACTAAGGGATTTACACAATGTAAGCAATTTATCTAAATGTCCGTAACGCTACATTTTATTCCAATCGCACAAACTCAAAAGTAATACCGCGTCATATCCCACTGTACTGTAAATAGGTCATTGGGATGACGTGGTGTATATAGTGCCTAGATGTAAAGTAAGCCATAGTAATCCTATTTTTCTAGTGAATCATGCCAGAAAAATGTTATACCCTGGGTGAAGTGGAATAGTTTCTAGAACAGTGCCAGGAAAATGTCATACCCTGGGTGAAGTGGAATAGTTTCTAGAACAGTGCCAGGAAGAATACTCGGAAGATGAAGTCTGTGTGCTTGTCCATCGCCATCCTAGACGAAGCAGAAAATTCCGGCCATCCCAAAGACATCTGTATTGAAAGGACAAGGTGCCGCTAAAACACAAAATAATGTGCAACCAATTCTAAGCCGACCTAATCCTTTGGAACTCTTTGAGGAGTTTTTCATTTCGCTAGAGTGTTACGATGTATCGAATAGAGAAACAGGTCGCTATTCAACTGATGTTAGAAGTGATCACGAATCTCAAACATCAGCTTGAGAATTGAAGGTCTGTCTTGGGATTTTGATTCTAACTGGATATCATAGAGTCAGGTGAGAAACATACTATAGGAGCGATGCAGATGATCTCGTAGTTATTATTGTCCATAATGCCATGTCCTGAAACCGATTTCTGAAATTGGAAAGTAATATTTATTTCATGGATAATTCTACTGCAGAGAGCAAACACAGTTGATCAATCATTCAAGATGAAGCCTTTTTGAACCCTTGAATGAGAATTTCCTCAAATTTGGCTATGTTACTAACATCAGCATTAATGAGATGAGCGTGAAATTTAATGCCAGCCTTAAAAAAAACTACAAAAGGAAATAAAGCTCATCAGATTTAGTTATAAATATTTGGCTTTGTGCTCCAGCGAGGAATTCTGTTACACTTCTCATTGTTTTGTGGAGAGAAAAACACTGCAACAGATTGGCCTATTTGTTTTCAAATATTCTTGAATGCTGTACAATACATTGCTGATCCAAGCAGCTATGTCCTTATTTTTTATAACATCTTTACAAACATGGATCTATTGTCTCAGCTGGCAGATACTGGATTTCAAGCAACAAGATTAGAGAAGACAGAGTCAATGAACATGTCTACTGAAGTCTTCAAAAGAGATGAAAATTTCACCTCATTGAGAAAATGAGTACGTCTACTACAGAACATCTGAGGTACTTCTCGTGCGCTGGCACGACAGTAACATTGTAAACATTACCACAAATCACGATTCTCTTTAGCTGTTTTATGATGTCAAGCAAAGAGTGAAATAAAAGAAAGACAAAAGCACTGTGAAAAGCCTAACTTGATCTCTAATTATACTGCTCTTATGGGCGGTGTCGACCACCATAATTGGCTTGTTTCAAATTACTGTATTTCTGTTCGTGAAAAGAAATGATACTGGTCATTGTTTACTTGCTGCATTGATGTGGCAGTAGTGAATGCATGGATTCTGTACTAAATTATCCATGGCTAAAATGCAATGGCTCTGAAGGATTTCAGACGCGCAATTGATACAGCTTAATTGCAGATAACTCTAAAACTCAAGTACACAGTGTACCCAAATTACAAATGGGAGCTATATGTGATATGATGGTATGGGACAATTTTTTTGCAGATTGAAAAACGAGGCACTGTCATGAATGGTGCAGAAGCAAGCCTAAACCATTTTGTGGGAGGTACAATAAAAACGTACTCCTAACGTGCTTTCAGCCTTATCATAATACATAGTGTTTTATGACTATGATTTCTCTTAAGCTTGGTTGGTTCTTGCATATAATTTTATAATAAGAAGCAATACATTGAGGCTCCCACACATTTTTCACGGATTTTATTTTATCATAGGTCCTCCCATCGTCATATTTAGAGGACAGTCTACATCTACACATTACTACACATTTTAAAAGAAATATTTGTGCTCTAGGGACTCCAAATAACAACACATTCACAACATATATAAAATTATACATGAAAAATAATTTAGGAGATAACGGAATAAGAAGTAAATTATAAACCAACAATACTTAGTAGATTTTATTAATATAAGAACAGTTACAAAGTTATCAAGAACATTCAGTAAACCCTCGTTTATTGTGGTTAATGGGGACCTTTGACCCCTGAAATAGTTAAAATTCTGCGGCATAGGAACACCCATTGTAAAGCAATACGAAGTCGGTAGATGAGTTAACGAAATACTCAATACACGTAGCTACTATATATGGCATGATGATAAATATAATGTCCAATAAAAATGATGACTTTGGAGGTGATGATGAGTTTTACTGTGATGCCGATGTCTATATGTTAAGTTTCTTAGACGGCGATGCCATTTCCTAGGGCACTTCTTCTAATACTAATATACCGTAAAAACAAGCGAAGCTGTGAATCCACGAAAAGTTACCCGCAATTGTAGCAAGGGATTTCTGTATTAAAAGTGTTGTCAAACATCAAATACCCTGATAAACATTTCAATAACGCTAGAGAATGCTAAAATTATCAGAAACAATAAAGTTATTGGAACAAACAAAAAGTTGATTTGTTTATGTTGTTGTTAAACTGAGTGGAAATAGTTTAAACAATAAATTCATCTATAAATAGCCTAAACTAGGGTCACGAGTTGTTTTTAGGCTCACTGTAAATAAAAAGTGGTAGAATTCTAGCAAACTATTTAAATTGTATCCCTAAATGTAGGGACCGATGTCAAGTGGCGTGGCACTTTCATAAAATATTAAAATTACTTCTTAGACGAGACCGGATGATTCAAAATAAGACAAGCATATCTATTAGACTAAATTAAAACATTTTATAGTTTCATATTTTGAAGAAAAAAAATTTTATAGGTACTTTTCCTTTATTTTTTTAAATTTCTATACACTTATTTGACTTCCACACAATGCAACTAATAAAAACACCATTTATTAATAATTAATCTCATTTGATTTAAATTACATTTTACAAAAAAATAATGAAAATAATGTTTATCTTCCTTATTTTCACAAAATAATGTCATATCTAAAAAATCATAAACGATGCTTTTTGGTGCGTCGTTGGTGCGATGTAATTTTACTTCATGTACAATATGATTACAAGTATAATATTTATTGTATTTATTATGTTTTTTTTAATGAAAATATTATAGTTTCTTCTTTTCTATAGTTATAAATAATAATCATTGTATACTTATATACACATGTAATAAAACACATACTTTGTTTTAATTACAAATGATTATTTGTGTATAATTATTTCAATAATGCTAAATTGAGAGACAAATTTCAATTGAACAGCCGACTGTTTCTATTTACTAAACTATCGTAGAGGTCACCTGTATATGGCTAGTATAGTAATAATTTATCCAGTTTGTTTTTGTTAGCATTCAAAGAAAATACATCAATGAGATATTAAAAACTTTCGAAAGTAAAAGTATCGTTTCCTTTTAAATTATATATATATATATATTGGGGCTGCGGAAATTAACGATTAATTTCTCAATCAAACGTTAAAATATTTTATTGATTAAATTTATTTTAATCAATAAAAATTCGATTACAATTAAAGAAAACAATTATAATATATTTACAAAGTTTTATTAATAAATAATTAATAATTAATTATAATTTATATATTTTTTACGTACACATTTCTTCCGCTAATATTATAATTTATTTTATTAATATATGTGGACCGGCACACGTCAACTAAAAAATGTCTGACAGCAGCAGTGCAGTTAAATTTAAACATATAACTGGAGAGTTCAGCAAATATTTTGTTTTTAAGCTAACTGCGTAAGGCAAAGTCAAGATGGTGAAAAAGTTTACTGTGTTCACTGCCATAAACAATCTTCTATATATATAATTCTCGTCATGGGGGGACCATGCGCAGCAAGCAAGCTGCAATTATGTGCAACCGAGCAAGAATGACGAATAACCCTAGCTTGGACTTGGGTCGACCGATGTATCGAGACCAACAATGGTCCTTGCGTTTCACTTATATTGTTCCTTCAAAGAAAACGTGAGATTCGTAGTGTACTGGTTTTCACGTCCGCCTCATATGGGGAAGGTCCTGGGTTCAATTCCCAGCGAAAACATTTTTTTTTAATGTCTGTTTGTGCCCGTTATTTTACCCCTTTATTGCCAACACTAGCTGACGGGTGAAGACTTCCTGAAAGACACAGTTGTCAAAATGGGATGGGTTTTGGCAAACAACTGTGAGTGAATGAAAAGAAGGAACTCTGCAGAGACCCGTGGCGTAGCATACGCTGAAGACTTGCTCATCATAGACAGTGCAAAGAACGGTAGGGGGGTGAAAGTACAGACACAAAAAGCAGCACTAAGTAAATAAAAAAAGACATCCGCACTGAGGTTGTTACCCGCCTCCCATTTAATACTACCATCCCTTAAACATAAACTGTTATTGGCCGATCCTAGTGAGCGTTAGTCATATTTAGGTTTGTTAATTGTGTGTTGTTGTTGTTTTTTATTAAACCGATTATCGATTATGTAACTCCGATTTTAAACCGATTATCATTTCATAGCTGACTTCATAGAAGTTAGGGGTGTACCGAATTTCGCCTGCAAATGTATCGAAACCAACAATGAGTTAGCAGTCCCCGCCCCCCCCCAACCGATGTTCGATCGCGTTGGTTTTATTTCTTCGTGCTGTAGTTTGCGTCCGTTCTTTCTCCACTTTCTTTGCACTCTCCATGAGTATGTCTGTGGCGTATGCTACGCCACGGGGCGTCTAGTTCTCTTTTAAAGGATCAAATACACATCTCTGACGTACCACCATCAGCACAAACATCCGATCAACTATCAACACATTGTCCTAAAATTTAGTTCAAAATATTCTTATTTTCAATGTCCGTGAGAATTGATCAGTTTAATGACGTCATAAATTTCTATTTTTGGCTTTAATTGACATTATCGATTGATTAATCGATACTTTTTCAAAAGTTAACGATTAAATTTAAATTAATCGATAACAGCCCTAATATATATATATATGTATATACATATGTATATATATATATATATATATATATATATATATATATATATATATATATATATATACATGTAATAAAATAATTATACATAATACATAAGCTATAAAATGAAAATAAAAGCATATCTTTGACAAAATAAGTTCTGTTTTCGAATACATATATCATGAAATTGGACATGCCTTAAAATTGTATTTCCTGCAAATTCTTAATCATTGATATAATGCATTTGCTATTGCTTATACAGTCAAAGACATAATTATATACTATGTAATGACATTAAATTATATATCACAAACTCATATTAAAATATCAGTTAAATCTCTGGATTAGCGGTGTGTTGCTTTCAAATAATAACTTGTATTTTTTTATTTTTCAGCCGAGATATGATAGAAACTCTAAAAATGTGTGTCGCTAGAGACATAAACATAAAAGAAACTGATAAGATATTGAGATGTGCGTCGCTGGAGACATAAACATAACAGAAACTGATAAGATATTGAGTTGTGTGTCACTGGAGAAATAAACATAACAGAAATTGATAAGATATTGAGATGTGTGTCGCTGGAGACATAAACATAACAGAAACTGATAAGATATTGAGATGTGTGTCGCTGGAGACATAAACATAACAGAAACTGATAAGATATTGAGATGTGTGTCGCTGGAGACATACACATAACAGAAACTGATAAGATATTGAGATGTGTGTCGCTGGAGACATAAACATAACAGAAACTGATAAGATATTGATTGAGTTGTTGATGTCACCACACCGAACTTGATTCGGTCTTTCATGTTTATATATTGTAAGTTAGTAAATGTATAACCCCCATTAGTTTATATATTATAAGTTAGTAAATGTATAACCCCCATTATTTTATATATTGTAAGTTAGTAAATGTATAACCCCCATTATTTTATATATTGTAAGTTAGTAAATGTATAACCCCCATTATTTTATATAATGTCCGTTAATAGATGTATAACCCCCATTATTTTATGAATCACAAGTTGACGAATGTATAACCCCCATTATTTTATATATTGTGAGTTAGTAAATGTATAACCCCCATTATTTTATATATTGTCAGTTAGTAAATGGGTTACCCCTATTATTTTATATATTGTAAGTTAGTAAGTGTATAACCCCCATTATTTTATATTGTAAGTTAGTAAATGTATAACCCCAATTATTTTATATATTGTAAGTTAGTAAATGTATAACCCCAATTATTATATATATTGTAAGTTAGTAAATGTAAAACCCTCATTATTTTATATATGGTAAGTTAGTAAATGTATAACCCCCCATTATTATTATAGTATGTCTAAGTTTAGTAAATGTATAACCCCCATTATTTTATATAATGTAGTTAGTAAATGTATAACTCCCATTATTTTATATATTGTTAGTTAGTAGATGTATAACCCCCTTATTTTATATTGAGTTTAGACATAATGTATAACTTTATTTTATATATTGTCTGTAGTATATGGAGTTCACTATTATTTTATATTTGTCTGTAGTAAGTGTATACCCCTATTACTTTTATATTGTATGTTAGTATGTGTATATCATTATTTTATATATTGCTATGTTGGTACTTGTATACACCACTATATATTGTAAGGTAGTAAATGTTAACCCCCATTATTTTATATATGTCAGTTAGTAAATGTATAACCCCCATTATTTTATATATTGTCAGTTAGTAAATGTATAACCCCCATTATTTTATATATTGTAAGTTAGTAAATGTATAACCCCCATTATTTTATATTGTAAGTTAGTAAATGTATAACCCCCATTATTTTATATATTGTAAGTTAGTAAATGTATAACCCCAATTATTTTATATATTGTAAGTTAGTAAATGTATAACCCCCATTATTTTATATATTGTAAGTTAGTAAATGTATAACCCCCATTATTTTATATATGTCCGTTAATAGATGTATAACCCCCATTATTTTATAATCCAGTTAAAATGTATAACCCCCATTATTTTATATAATGTATGTTAGTAAATGTATAACCCCCATTATTTTATATATTGTTAGTTAGTAAATGTATAACCCCGATTATTTTATATATTGTCAGTTAGTAAATGTATTACCCCCTATTATTTTATATATTGTAAGTTAGTAAATGTATAACCCCCATTATTTTATATACTGTAAGTTAGTAAATGTATAACCCCCATTATTTTATATAATGTCTGTTAATGAATGTATAACCCCCATTATTTTATGTATCACAAGTTGGCAAATGTATAACCCCCATGATTTTATATATTGTGAGTTAGTAAATGTATAACCCCCATTATTTTATATATTGTCAGTTAGTAAATGTATTACCCCTATTATTTTATATATTGTAAGTTAGTAAGTGTATAACCCCCATTATTTTATATTGTAAGTTAGTAAATGTATAACCCCCATTATTTTATATATTGTAAGTTGGTAAATGTATAACCCCAATTATTATATATATTGTAAGTTAGTAAATGTATAACCCCCATTATTTTATATATTGTAAGTTAGTAAATGTATAACCCCCATTATTTTATATATTCTAAGTTAGTAAATGTATAACCCCCATTATTTTATATAATGTATGTTAGTAAATGTATAACCCCCATTATTTTATGTATCGAAAGTTAGTAAATGTATAACTCCCATTATTTTATATATTGTGAGTTAGTAGATGTATAACCCCCATTATTTTATATATTGTCAGTTAGTAAATGTATTACCCCTATTATTTTATATATTGTAAGTTAGTAAGTGTATAACCCCCATTATTTTATATATTGTAAGTTAGTAAATGTATAACCCCATTATTTTATATATTGTAAGTAAGTAAATGCATAACCCCATTATTTTATATATTGTAAGTTATTAAATGTATAACCCCCATTATTTTATATATTGTAAGTTAGTTAATGTATATCCCCCATTATTTTATATAATGTAAGTTGGTAAATGTATATCCCCCATTATTTTATATATTGAAAGTTGGTAAATGTATAACCCCATTATTTATATATTGTAAGTTATTAAATGTATAACCCCCATTATTTTATATATTGTAAGTTAGTAAATGTATAACCCCCCATTATTATATATATCGTAAGTTAGTAAATGTATAACCCCATTATTTTATATATTGTAAGTTAGTAAATGTATATACCCCATTTTTTTAATAATGTATGTTAGTAAAATGTATAACCCCATTATTTTATATATAGTATGTTAGTAACTGAATAACCCCCATTATTTTATATATTGTAAGTTAGTAAATGTATAACCCCCATTATTATATATATCGTAAGTTAGTAAATGTATAACCCCATTATTTTATATATTGTAAGTTAGTAAATCTATAACCCCCATTATTTTATATATTGTAAGTTAGTAAAATGTATAACCCCATTATTTTATATATAGTATGTTAATAAATGTATAACCCCAATTATTTTATATATTGTAATTAGCTTTTATATGGATATACCCAAGATTTCTACGACAGTTTCCATTCACCTTCAACTAATGTACTTGACATTTCTGTACAGAAGCGGTTAACTGAAACTTGACAGGAGGCTTCAGTCACAAAATCTTATTTTCTATTAAATGTGACATCACAAGGAAACAATCCATTCTTTCATTTTTACAATTTTATGCCAATGCAACACAATTATAAAAGACATAACCATGTTAACACATAATTGAAAAATGAAAACGTTAGTTTTCGTCCTTTTGATTCTTATTTTCAACTTCATTTTTTTTAATAGACCAATCAGAAACATTGTTAAATTAAGAAGCTCATGTATCTTCTCTTAAACATTTATTATTTGCAAGTAACAACGTTTTTAAATCCTTTATATTAACTCGTGGTGTCTGCTTCTTGCTTGAGCCTGACGGTGCCGAAAAACGTTGGATATGTTAAACCTGGCTAGTGAATTCAATCCATAAGTATATAGAGCGATATGTTAACCATGGCTAGTGAGCTACTTCATTTAAAACAATCCATTGGTATATAGACCGACATCTTACCACCAGGGAATGAACTACAATTACATTTCCGCCATCTCTCGTCTGGGCAACAAATGCAACGATCCTGGCAAGGGGAGAAATGTTAGGTTCTAAAATCAGGGTCTATACATAAGTCGGTGATTCCATGTTAAGTTGTAATCAGAAGTCGGCACCAGATTTAACGTTTATAGTTTATAATTAATTGTTTTTAAAGTATTTGCTTTTAGAATTACTTTCATTTACTATTTCAACTCAAATGAATCAACTATTGTATCAATGTTAATAATAATCTCTTCTTTAATTAATCTTTAATTTCCATTAAAGCTAAAAATTACGATTTTATGACGTCATTAAAATGAACATCTCAAGGGAAGTAACAAAACAATGTTTTGACATTTATTGTTTTATTGAATTATTCCCCCTGTCTAATATGTTTGTGCTGAAGGTGGGCTCCATGACAAAAGCGCACAAGACAATCGCTCACACTAATAACACGCACAGACAATTCCGCAATGAAACAAATGCGCACAGGACAAACGCGAACACTGATAGTTGCGCACACGGACAATGGCGCACACCGACAAATGCGGACACTGACAATCGCGCAGTGATCAATACGAACGGCTACAGAAGTGCACAGGGACAAATGCGCAAATTGAAAGTTATATATATTTTATTTACTTTAAAATAGATTTAAATCTAATAATTAAGTTTGATAGAAATTAATTATAAGCATAGTAGGCGGTGGAGAAGAGAAAAATGAACTGATGATTATGTCTGACACAACACAGATAATGTATTTACAGTTAAAAATACTTAAGAAAAAAATAATAGATCGTGATATCTTTTTTAAAAATCTAATCTACGTTCTCTCAGTCCTAAACTACGTTCTCTCAGTCCTAATCTACGTTCTCTCAGTCCTAATATACGTTCTCTCAACCTAATCTACGTTCTCTAATTCCTAATCTACGTCCTCTCAGTCCTAATCTACGTTCTCTCAGTCCTAATCCCATTTTTGACCGACAAACAACCTTTGTAAAGTGTTCAAACCAGAACTTTAAAGTCGCAACAAAAAAGGTTAAACTTTTAAGTGTATTGGATGTTGCGTTCTGGGTTCTGGATAAAAGAAGACTAAGTCTCGACTCTTGTTCACGTATACGTCAAGCCTTTATTATTCCTCAATATATGTACAGCATCTGATTCAGGTACATGACGTACTCCATTCAACAATGTCCACTCACTTTAAGTGCATACATGGACCCTCTGTCCCTAATATACTGGACACTCGAGCCACCTCGATGTGTCACCAGCTATAACAGAGCCAACGCTCTATCATAATCTCTAGCCCTAACAAGGACTATGGACCTCCGCACTCGTCCGTCTTCATACGTCTCTCTGTCTCACACACACTATTTATCTACGACACGGCTCTCTAACTTGCATACCGGGTGAATACAATTAACATCATTATTCACAAGTGAACTCTTGTCACGCACGCCTTGAGCCGACTCACACACTGGCTCACAACAATCTCACAACAATCATTCGCAGTGATTCTCATACCCTGACATTGGACTCAGATAACAGATTTCTTTCTCGTCTAAATTCTAAATCTATTTTAATGCTTGTCTTTTTTTGTGTTAATTTTTGTGTAAATAAATAATAATAATTCAAGGGAAAAGTATGTAAGTCACAAAAAAATAAATCATTAATAAATTGGAAAAACAATATTAGAAAATTTTCTTAAATTTTAATCTCTTAAAATTATTAACGATTAATCTATAAATTAATTGTTAATTTCCGCAGCTCTAGGGATACGTTTTCTTTTTCTTTTGGGGGGGGGGTTTACTAGAGAGGTTAAATATACAATTAACGTCTATAATATTATTAGGGCTGTGGAAATTAACGATTAATTAATAGTCGAACTATTAATTAATGTCGAACTATTTCTATATACTTGTTTGTTCTTCAATTTTAGAAACTTGATTTCTAACGCAAAACAGACGAGCGAATATACACTATCTAAATGTCGGCATGGTCCGTGCACGCATTATTCTTCTGTATAGAAGGAGCGACTGTATTGATACGACAAGACGATGTTACAAATAGAAACTTAACAAAATATATCCTCTCCCATACAGAGTCTCTTTCCGTTCATTTCAAAAGAAAAAAATATTTATATTGTTATAAACAAACATTTGTAGCCAATGAATTAATATCATGTGTGTTTAGAGAGAAAGAAAAATAAATCAAATTGAAATCTTTTATTAAAATGTATTTTTGTTAGTGACATGTCATTATAAGAGCACAGAAAAAGTGGAAATACTCATTAATGCCAGTTTCTGAATATAGCAATAAAACATCTTGTCTTTACCATGTGAAAATAAGAATCATAAATCCTTGTTTAAATAGTACTTGCATTATAATAACATGCATTAGTAATTGAGATATAATAGGGGTGTTTACTTGTTTATCGTTTAATATAACACATTATTTTAAATAAACTATATACTAAAAACTTTGTTTTTTTTATTAAAAATAGTTTGAACAAATAATTTTATAAAATAAAAGAGTGGGGGGGGATTTGAAAAACGAATTATTTTCCTTGATAAATTTAACTTTTAAACATATTTTGGGCATATTTGTCTTGAACAATGAGATTCGATGCAACTTAAAATAACTTATAATTTGTTTTTTTAATGCCAAACCTTTCTTTGAGGCCGTCCATAAATGACGTCATTCAATTTTTGCCGATTTCCCCCGTCGTCACTAGTCATGAAAAGTTAGCCCAGGCACCCGCCTCAAATTTAACGTCATAAACTTTGCATAAAATCCTCATTTCCTAATTGAAAATGACCATGCTTCAAATCATATTATTGTTATTTATTTATGCACTTAATGTTAGACTGCACTCTAATATCATAACACGCGTGAAGCTATTTCAAACGTTATTAAATAAATTTTAAATAACAGACATTTAAGTAGAACTTTTATTTAAAGTTGTGAGTTGTGTTGTAAAGTAACAGTTATTAAACACCCCCACCTTCTCTTAAACACCCCCACCTCATCTTAAACACCCCCACCTCCTCTTAAACACCCACACCTCCTCTTAAACACCACCACCTCCTCTTAAACAACCCCAAATCCTCTTAAACACCCCTACCTCCTCTTAAACACCCCCACCTCCTTTTAAACACCCTCACCTCCACTTAAAAACCCTCACCTCCTCATAAACACCCACACCTCCTCTTCGAAAGTCGTCACAAATGTGTGACCCCCCCCCCAATCCCCCCAAACCTTGGTGCAAGACGGCCTTTAAAGAAGGCCCCTTTTTATACATTTGTAGTGGGTCATTGTTTAATAATGGTAAATGACGTCATCATTTCTGCCCTATGTAATTATTTTGTATGTATTTAATGTGACACTGTACTCCCTATAAGAACCACAATATATTTGGTGCAGGGCGAGTTATAACTAAGTTTTTATAGAAACAAAAATAAGAACAACAGTTTTGTATTTATTATCAAGCTGTGTTAGCTAATAACATCTTACTTACCATTCATAGACAAATAATATACACAATATTTGAGGCCCGATTAACTTGTTTATGTATATTGAATAACTTGAAAAACTTGTTGTTTAATTATTATTATTATGATAATTACTATTGTTGTTATTATTTTACTTTTAAACCACTGGTAAAACTAGCCAGAATAAACCTATGCCCAATTATTCCCGGTGTAACAGGTCAGATTAAATCAATGTCCAGAATATACCAAAGAAGTTAAAGTAGTCCAAAGCGAAAGATACCCCGAACTAAAAGTGGGCTTATACAGCTGTGATAAAATAAATACACAATTAATTAATTATGTAGAAAGAAACATCAGATCGAATGATATATTTCTATTTTTAAAATTTAATTTTGTGGTAATGTTTCAAGAAATAAACATAATTCTAATTTTCAAAATTATAGGATTATACCAAATTATAAAGAAACCACTAATGGTTTCTGCTATTATGTAATGACCCAATAAGTCAAGCTATATAAAGCAATAGTCATATATCATCCAATAAGTCAAGCTTTATAAAGCAATAGTCATATATCATATAATAAGTCAAGCTTTATAAAGCAATATTCATATATCATATAATAAGTCAAGCTATATAAAGCAATAGTCATATATCATATAATAAGTCAATCTAAATAATGCAATAGTCATATATCATCTAATAAGTCAAGCTATATAAAGCAATAGTCATATATCATCCAATAAGTCAAGCTATATAAAGCAATAGCCATATATCATCTAATAAGTCAAGCTTTATAAAGCAATAGTCATATATCATATAATAAGTCAGCTATATAAAGCAATAGTCATATATCATCTAATGACATCAATAGTGCATTGGTCATGTGCCATAATTTAATTTAATCAAATTTTAGTTTATTTGACCTCCTTTCCCATCTATAAATATAAATGTAATTCCCTGATTCGCTGAATACACGTTTAATGATAACATTCCTACAGTGTTGCCGCTAATCTAACTACGTGAATAACTTTTACTGTTTGTATGATTTGAATCCTTCAAAACATCATCATTTATATACTAAGACTTGTCATATTTATATTGGAAATTGTTCTAGTTAAGACAACATTCTTAAAACTAGTCATGTGTTTAATTAAATTAAACAGTTAAGCTTAATTTCCAAATATGTGTCATGATCATGTCCAGTTATGGATCAGTTAAGAAAAAAATCTCTAAACCAAGTAATGTTAACAATGTGTGGACATGAACAAGGTAAACATAATACTTAACTATTTTAACTATATCTTGTACATAAATATTTTAGATCCACTCCAATATACAAGTTATCGTGATTTTCAGAAATGAATCTCTTTAAATCTCAATAATCTTCTGTATAGAAGGAGCGTCTGTAAACAGATAAGATAAATGAAAATACATCACATGTAGTTATTATTGATATTTGTACAACAGAGGAAATATATCATGGTCGTTGATAAAAGTTAGGTGGAATAGCTTAATATTTTACTAATTATAACATGCCAAATAAATATAGGGTCACGTGAGCAACAATACATATACAAGGTAAATTAGGTGAATTTTATTTCTCTTCTTATGTTCCTCGTTTCAGGAAACACATGAAATCCTAAAATTTCATAAAATAAGGAATTAACATTGTTTGTTAGTATGTGTATGTGTGTATGTGTGTGTCTGTATATGTGTGTGTACGTGTGTGTGTCGTTTTTCCTATTCTTGACGTAATGTGTGTCGGCATGTAGGACAAGAGATGGTTGGAATGATATTAGGAGCCTTTAGATCAAGATCCCTGTCGCCTCCCAGGAGTTATGCTAAATGACCATCCAGTGTGGTCTTAGTGTTATCTTTGTATCTTTTACGTGGACCTCGACGTGCTCTCTGCCCATCAGCAAGCTCATCATTTGGAAGGCGATGGTCTGGCATCTGCAAGCCGTGCCTCATCGAGAGAAGTTGGTACATCATTAGGCTTGTTTAAATACTGGGTAGTCCTGCCCCGACAAGTACTTCAGTGTTTGTAATGTTTAAATACTGGGTAGTCCTGCCCCGACAAGTACTTCAGTGTTTGTAATGTTTAAATACTGGGTAGTCCTGCCCTGACAAGTACGTCAGTGTTTGTAATGTTTAAATACTGGGTAGTCCTGCCCTGACAAGTACTTCAGTGTTTGTAATGTTTAAATACTGGGTAGTCCTGCCCTGACAAGTACGTCAGTGTTTGTAATGTTTAAATACTGGGTAGTCCTGCCCTGACAAGTACGTCAGTGTTTGTAATGTTTAAATACTGGGTAGTCCTGCCCTGACAAGTACTTCAGTGTTTGTAATGTTTAAATACTGGGTAGTCCTGCCCTGACAAGTACTTCAGTGTTTGTAATGTTTAAATACTGGGTAGTCCTGCCCTGACAAGTACGTCAGTGTTTGTAATGTTTAAATACTGGGTAGTCCTGCCCTGACAAGTACGTCAGTGTTTGTAATGTTTAAATACTGGGTAGTCCTGCCCCTGACAAGTACTTCAGTGTTTGTAATGTTTAAATACTGGGTAGTCCTGCCCTGACAAGTACTTCAGTGTTTGTAATGTTTAAATACTGGGTAGTCCTGCCCCTGACAAGTACTTCAGTGTTTGTAATGTTTAAATACTGGGTAGTCCTGCCCTGACAAGTACTTCAGTGTTTGTAATGTTTAAATACTGGGTAGTCCTGCCCCTGACAAGTACTTCAGTGTTTGTAATGTTTAAATACTGGGTAGTCCTGCCCCTGACAAGTACTTCAGTGTTTGTAATGTTTAAATACTGGGTAGTCCTGCCCCTGACAAGTACTTCAGTGTTTGTAATGTTTAAATACTGGGTAGTCCTGCCCTGACAAGTACTTCAGTGTTTGTAATGTTTAAATACTGGGTAGTCCTGTCCCTGACAAGTACTTCAGTGTTTGTAATGTTTAAATACTGGGTAGTCCTGCCCTGACAAGTACTTCAGTGTTTGTAATGTTTAAATACTGGGTAGTCCTGCCCTGACAAGTACTTCAGTGTTTGTAATGTTTAAATACTGGGTAGTCCTGCCCTGACAAGTACTTCAGTGTTTGTAATGTTTAAATACTGGGTAGTCCTGCCCTGACAAGTACTTCAGTGTTTGTAATGTTTAAATACTGGGTAGTCCTGCCCTCGACAAGTACTTCAGTGTTTGTAATGTTTAAATACTGGGTAGTCCTGCCCTGACAAGTACGTCAGTGTTTGTAATGTTTAAATACTGGGTAGTCCTGCCCTGACAAGTACTTCAGTGTTTGTAATGTTTAAATACTGGGTAGTCCTGCCCTGACAAGTACGTCAGTGTTTGTAATGTTTAAATACTGGATAGTCCTGCCCTGACAAGTACGTCAGTGTTTGTAATTTGTACACTGTTCCTGTTTCGCATGAGTATAATAAAGTAGTGAGCACAACAGATCTGTATACTTTTAGATTGGGTTGGGTTCTAATTCTTCTTCTGTTCCAGATAGGGCTGTCAATTTTGTTGAAAAAAGCTGCCCGGGTACCCATGAAAATTTCGAACGGGTACGCGGGTTACCCGTTCTAAACTTAAACGTCGCATAATTTTCCCAGTCATGATCGCCATACAATCCAATGCAACCTAGCCACCATCCATGCACCTCATTTCACACAGTAGTAGTAGCCAACGGCTTGCTTCCAGTTACAGTAACATACTATTACTAATGCACTATAATTAACTATAATGCACTAAAAACTTTTATTCAATTCCTGATGTAAATGCATTCGTCATACTCATAAATGACAATAAACTGAACATGCATACAAAATGTCTAAGGCAATGACGTAACATTCAGTGTCATACCTTTAATGTTAATATCCACTTGGCGTCGGTAGTCGATGCTAAGGGCGATGACGTATGCTATACTGCGATAAATCGTAAGTGATCGTGCTTTGGTCAGTGGTACTGCTTTTGTTGACACCAAAATATTTCTGATATTGGGTGGATCGGCGGTTTGTTTATCAATATCAATTTTATGAATAACGTTCACATGGCGTTTTATCGCGTTGGGTTGCCACCCTTCACACACACAATTTAATTACAATGGTTGCATTTTGCCGTGTCGCTGTCAACTTGGTTAGCCTTATACCACACGACGTCTAACCCATCTTGTTAACTTTGGGTGTATAAATTAATATCAATTTTTGGGCTAGGCAAACACATGTCAATGAACACAAGAAACACAAGCGAATGCAAGGGTGTGGGTTATAGCAGTGCTTCTCAAAGTGGGGGTCCGCGGAAGTTATCAAGAAAGGAGAGAAAAATATAATTATAATCCTCCAATTGCTATCAATAATACCAACCCTATAGAATTTGTCATTTTTGACAATAAGCAAATAAATGAAAGAAATAAAAGGAAATAAAATAAAAGGAAATATAATTCATTTCGCTACCATGTAAGTACAGGGAAAATAGTGCACCGGTTCCATATTCAATGGAAAACATTCCTGCCGGTCCGCAATACAAAAATTTTGAGAATCACTGGGTTATAGGAGGGAAGAGAGGAGAGGGGGTGGGGAGAGTAGAAAAAACGCCATTAGATAGATAGTATCAATCGGTGACCCACTGTCGACTATTTCAAAGCAAAGTTAGTTTGAAAGCAAGGGTGTTTGAATGAACAAAAAACAAACACGGCATCTTTCATCTCTGTGCAGTCCATCCTCACAGCCGACGTCTGCCCATCCTACACTGTTAGTAACTGTTAGTAACTATTCAATCTATTAAATTTAAATACTGACGACCTTGTACGAATTATTAGCATCAGTTTTTCTAGGTCACTACGTGTTAATGAACACAAGAAGTAAGGCGGATGTAAGGGGTTTGGGTTATAGGAGTGAAGGGAGGAGAGGGGGTAAATAAACAACATTAGCTAGTATCAATCGGCGTATTTCAAAGCAAAGTTAGTCAAAGCAAGAGTGTTTTTTTTTATTAACAAACACAGCGTCTTTCATCTCTAAGCAGTCCATCATTTTTTTTTGGCAGAGGACTTTTGTTTTCGTTATACGATTCTTTTAAAGAACCATTTTTTAGTGTGTTGTGCGATTTCTGTTTCAGGTTGAGAGAAAAAAAATATATATATTAAAATAAATTGTATTTATTGTGACCGTACTTTATTTCCCGTTGACAGATATTTCCCGTTGACAGATATTTCTCCTTAGAAGTACTTCACAGCATATATTTGAAACAAAAATTTTCATTTGATAAATTGTTTCGCAAGCCACAATATAAACACAAAAAGCCGCATGGGAGCCGAAGTTTGGCCTACGGTTAATATAGACATAGAAGCCACATTTTCACGGGTACCCGGGCGAAATTTTAACACCCGGATAATCACACGGCAACGGGTACCCGGGTCCCGGGTACCCGTTGACAGGCCTAGTTCCAGATACATTCTGCCAAATTAGTGCTCTGGTTTCGAGATACGCACGTCCACCTCACAATGTCGGCACTATGAGACAATGTGATACAAAGGTAGGAAAAGCGGCTCACTACGTTGATTTTTTTGCCACTGATGATTATTTTTTGCTTAGTGCCGGCTGGTACATAACTTTTGTCTTTTTTGTACTGTTAGTTTGTCCATAATTTGAGCAAGAACTGGATAATGTACCTACTCTACATTTCAGGTGTGTTTCTGAGACAACGCTGAGTAAAATGTACACAAGGAGCTCCTGTCACAGATAATATAATTAAAGTAGGTCCAGGAGAGTGGCACACTTGATCTTTGTTAATATTGGCTTAATAAATGTAGCGCATGTTTTAATCGTCTGAAACGTGGTATAATATATAATGTTGAGGAATAATTGGGAATTAAAAGTATGCTATATGTGCAAAACAAAACTGCAATTGTATATACCACTGTAAGCATTTACTAAATTATGGTTAATAGTTTGTTTATTTCACTAGCATATTCTAATGGATCAAGACTAGGTATGCTATCAAATTTTGTTACTCCAGCGTGTAACGATAACTTTATGTTTCTCTTTATGTAGGCGTTCTCACAGTAAATAATCTTGTGCACAATAATTCACTGAAACAACTTTAATATATATATATATTATGTATACATAGATATCATTTGAGGTAATATAACGTGGAAATCTTGAGGCATCCACCATACATCCTTCCTCGACGGAAGTCTACACACAACTGTTCGCCCAACACTTTCAACCAATAGGATTGTTCCTTTCTTTCCGCGTTTCTTATACACGTGACCTTACGTCACAAAATTATGTTAATCACATGTGACATTCACCCCCATCCTTCAAATAAAAATGTTTATGAAATACAACATTTTTGGTCTTCATAAAATCAAATCAATCTATATCTATATTCAAATTTCAAATATTTATCATCAATGAACATTCATTTTCTTACATACACTTTCTGGCTATAGAATCAATAAGAAAAAATCTGTAGGACTGCAACAGTCTAAACATAAGAAATAATGAGAAAAAATCTGCAGGACCTGTGCTAAAAAAATTGAAACTGAAAATTTTAACACATCTGTAATTTTGTGTAACTAAAATATTTAAACACTCAATATTATTAAAATTAACTAATAATCCAGTGGAATTCAAACACTGTTTCTTGTCCATTGTTCAACAAATAAAAATATTAATATAATTACAGTCTCTGTTTTTATCATTGAGGAATTCACAGAGTGTCTTTATTTATTGTCATTCTACTTAATATGTCTGCAACCACATTGTCCTTTCCCTTCACAGGTTTAATGTCAAATTTGTAGTCGGCTAGTAGCATAGCCTAGTTCAATATAGTCATTCTTCAGTTGACGAGTATGAATTCAAATCGATGGGCTTTGAATGTTTCTTCAGACTATTTAAATGTTCAATAAATCACCAACCATGACTTCGATTATGTTCATTCACAATATCAATTCCAGCATTTTTAATAAGTTGCTTAGCTTTTGAGATGTCATTTTTGATTCCTGATAATTCAATAGAATTTCGACCAGATGAGTCACTGTCAGAAACTTTTATCTGAAAAATATTGTTTGTATCTGTGTCTTTGATTTTGCTTAATACACAACCAATTGTTCTTCCTAATTCAGATGATTTCACACAAATGGTTTCAGATTCACTAGTACCATCTTTATCTCTGCTAGTATGGTCTTCATTTCTTTTATCATATATTTGATTTTTAATAGTGGCTAAAGTGTCACTAGTTTCTGTCTGTGCTCAATTTAACTTTATTATTTTTCTATCATTCATGTCTTGGTTTTCATTTTTTCTCCATGGTTGATCATAATTTCTTTTTCTGGAGTCAGAATTGTATTTGCTTCTCCATGATCTTCTGCTTTGATTATAATCTCTATTTATGGAATTATGATTATTTCTTTCTCTCCATGATTGTCTTTCTTGATCATAATCTCTGTGTCTGGAATTATGATTATATTTTTCTCTCCATAATTGTCTATCTTGATCATAATCTCTATGTTTGGAATTATGATATTTTTCTTTCCATGCTTGTCTATCTTGATCATAATCTCTATGTCTTGATTTTTCTTCTGTTTTCTTTCTTATAGGGCTGCCATTAGGTGACACCCTATTTGGTTGTCCTTTATTGTGGTAACACTGCTTCGCCATATGTCCTGGCTTGTTACAGTACCAGCAAATAGTTTGTCTGTTGCCTTGGTTTGGCAGACTCTGGTTTCTCATACCTTGCCTTTTTTCTTGACTTTTAATTTGTATTGCTGCAAATATGTCTTGTCTTTTATCCATTTCCACATTCGGATGAGAGTCTTTGAATGTTCGTAATGCATTTGTTAGCTCTGCTTGAGTACGAACTTTCTTGTCAGTCAAATATGTGAATAGGGTTGGTGTTGCATTTTCTAAAAACTTGTCAATTAACACCATGTCTATTATGGCCTTTGGATTGCTCGTATCTATTGCTGTCAGTTCCAGCCATTTTGTTAGTTTGACTTGTGCTTCATGTACTATGATCTGTGGATCTTTGTCCATCTTGATTCTCATTTCATGAAATTCTCTTCAATAATCATTTTCTGACTTTCCAAAATGACATAGAAGTGCCTTTTTGACATTCTTATATATGCTTTTGTCTTCTTTGGCTATACTGTTATAAGCTTCAAATGCTTCTCCAGTTAATTGAGTCATCAGTTGTGCTGGCCAATCTTCTTCATTATAGCCTTTCATAGCCATTATGGATTCGAAATAATCCAGATAAACATCCATTTTTTCTTTTTGGCTATCATATTTTCTTACTTTGATAGTATCCCTTGGTGCTGGCCTTCTATTTGTTTCATCACCAGAATTGTGGCCTCTACTCCCTAGCTCAATTTGTAATTTTAAGGTGTCTTGTTTCATTTTTTCAAGTACTCTTTCACTTATGAGTTTTTGCCTCTGTTCTTCATTAGCAATTCTTGCTTTTTCTTCAGCTATTCTTGCTTTTTCTTCAGCTTCTCTTTGATTTTCTTTTTCTTCAGCTTTTCTTCGCTGTTCTTTTTCTTCAGCTATTCTTGCTTTTTCTTCAGCTTCTCTTTGATTTTCTTTTTCTTCAGCTTTTCTTCGCTGTTCTTTTTCTTCAGCTATTCTTGCTTTTTCTTCAGCTTCTCTTTGATTTTCTTTTTCTTCAGCTTTTCTTCGCTGTTCTTTTTCTTCAGCTATTCTTGCTTTTTCTTCAGTTTCTCTTACTTTTTCTTCAATGAAATCTCTCATTTCTTTTCCTTTTAGTCCGATCTCTTTAGCTATGGCAGTGAATTCCTTGTAGTGATCCATGTTTTGTTTGATTGAATAATATGAATCTAGCAATTCGGTAAGGAATGTATGTATATATATTGATAAAGTTATAAATCGTCCAAATGAAATATCTTGAATTCAAAAATGTTAAGTTCAAATAAGTGACACGTCTAAACCATAAAATCTAGTTATTGGCAAGATGAGACAACAAAAAGAATCCTCACACGGGATCTTTAGTATACTTTATATATACGCTCCCTCAGATTGACAAAATATATTAAATGGTCCGATCGTTTTGAATAAAAGTCACTTGGTTAAAATTTCAATTTTCGAGTAGTTTTTAAACAATTTAGTTCACTCCATTAATCCAAAATTGCGATAATCAAACTCTTCACACAATGAATGGATAAAAATTCCGTTTCCTTATTTATAATTTACACCAACACATTGAATAGTCCATGGTCCATAGCTTCTCGGTTCGATGTTATGTTTACTATTACTAATATTTCCTGGAATCAACTAGCATTAAGCCTGTTGACGTCACGACCTATATATGTTCACAGTGTGTCACCATTCAGTAAGCCTACACGACCCAGATTCCAGTACTGTGTAGTATGCTTGTACTGTCGTCGAATGTGACGTAGAACCAACTAGTCTGATCCAGTTTTATACACTGCGGATATCTGCCGTTTATGCCACCATTTTGAAATCTTCTTGTATTTTCATTGAACTACAAAAGTTTATTCACAGCTTCTTACGAACTTGAATATTCAAAAATACTATAGCTGGTATTATTTCTTATTTTAAAGAATACTTTCCTTTTTTGGAAATATCCAATACTTATTTCCACGAAACCTCTTTCTCGAAATATCTTGTACAGTGTTCACATGGAACTTTTACTTCGACACCAATGTAACGATATAACTTTATATTTCTCTTTATGTAGGCGTTCTCACAGTAAATAATCTTGTGCACAATAATTCACTGAAACAACTTTAATATATATATATATTATGTATACATAGATATCATTTGAGGTAATATAACGTGGAAATCTTGAGGCATCCACCATACATCCTTCCTCGACGGAAGTCTACACACAACTTTTCGCCCAACACTTTCAACCAATAGGAATGTTCCTTTCTTCCCGCGTTTCTTATACACGTGACATTACGTCACAAAATTATGTTAATCACATGTGACACAGCGAATTCGAATGTTATTTTTGTTTTTGTTCTTAGACAACATCCTCATTAAATATTAGAAGCTTACGATGGATACATTGTAGCGCTATTGAAAAAATGAATTAAATATGTATAAATATACAATGAAAAATATCCTTTAAATATACACTCATTTTATTAAAATTATATTTGACGTGCATTTAAATTGTATCCCATCAGTGGCGCACCATAAAGCACCGAGTGTGATGTATTTAATATGACATTGTGTTATGAAAAATGAGCATCTTTACATAAGAAAATCTTTGCTTTAAAAAAATTGAGTTTTAATTAATTAAATAAGATCTACGACACTTAATACCAATCCCTTGTGTATTAGAAATGTTTTATTGTATGTAAATTAGAATTAATTCATGTAAAAATAAAATTCAAATAAATTGTGGATTTTTAAAGTGATAATTATTTCAAGATATAAAAACGATTAAATTTATTTAAATAGTCTGAGTAATATGGATGTCTCATTTAAGGGTACGCATCCTTTAGTTTTTGTCGACATAGCCTGTAGAACGACTACTATTTTAATCAAGTGGTACACCACTTGACTTCGATCCCTAAAATTAGGGATACATTGTCTAAAAACTGCTAACATTCAACTTCCCCGTGTATACACTGAGACTGTTGAGAACACGCTAGTGTCCATAAGGAAGGCTATTTATGGATCCTAGTGTATTTACAAAACTCGTCCATTCAGAGTAAAAACTCAAAGTGAAAATTGAC
>CALYLW010001460.1:136511-189616 GCA_944989445.1 Ampullaceana balthica
TTTGTATAATACAGAAAAAAAAACACTTTTCCCCTAACTCAAAATTGAACCTCATACCCCCATGTCGGCAATCGATCACGCTTATATTTCGGCCAGCAAGACTTGATGTTGATATTACGTTTTAAAGTTATAATAATTGTATCCCTCTAGGGCGAATTGAGGCATGGTTCATTGACGCGAGTGATAATATTTTATATAGACAAAAACTAAAAACTAAAAGTGCATTAATTTAATTACGGTACATTCGATCGATCTGAAATTTTGATACAATGCATTGTCATCCACGATCTATATGTGGTAAAATTTTGAGATCTCTAGGACCATCAAAAGTGGTTTAATTTCACGTTACAAGATTTGAAAGAAGGATGGATGGATGAATACAACATACAAACAGTGTGACTTAAATAAATGCGTGTAATAAAAACTACATAAACTTATTGTGTACGGCAGAATTAATGACGTCATATAACATTATTTTTTCGATTTATTAACCTGTTATAAACAATATCGAGAATATTTCTTTATTTTTTCGATTAATCAATCTCAATTCTATTAGTATCTTATCTGCTACAGACGCTCTATTTATACAGACGATTATAGCGCTGTACGCTAAATCCACGGTTAGAGTCTAGTCTTGCATTTTAATAGGGTTTTAAAAGTTGATAAAGTGTTGTTTTCCCTTATTCCTCAAACATCCATTTCCACACCGGAATTTATCTAAATAAAAATAAAGTTAAAACATGACGTGAGATATCCCAATGACAACATCCACATTATTATGTTCTGCCTTGTTGTTTTAGTTCTCTAGATATAGGGTATCTTGACATTTGAGCAACAATTATAAATATGTATAATACGTATTGCATCAAGAGAAAATAATTCTAAGGGTTTTTAATTGAGTTTTGTTTATTTTTTTTTAAATAAATAATACGCCATTTTGTTATGTTTTTGAAATGAAATAATTAAATGTGTCTTAAAATTAAACATATTTAAAGTATATGCTTTTGTTTCAAAACAATTTCTACACACACACACACATTCTTGTATATATATATGTATGTATATCATTAATATAATGATTATCAAATTTACACTAGAATTGACAAAGTCAGGATTTTTTCCGACATAAATCATCATTGCAAATTCAAATACATTTTAAGTATAATATACTATGTCTTGGTTCAGGAATTGATTACATCATTTATTTAAGCCAGTTTAAAATGATTACCTTGAAATATCTTTACAGCAGAAATTAAACACACCTGGACATGAGACTAGTCACGTGATCTATTTTTTGTTAGTTGTAGACGAGAGTAATTATAAGGATTCATCAATATAAATTATTTAAATTTTCAAGTCAAAATTCTAAAATTAAATGTTATTCTCGTAAACAAATAACCTCAAGGCTTTAATGACACGGTATCACATTGAGACATTTATCTATTGTCTCCACTCTCCTGTGTCTACTGATTCCACTCTCAATATTATAAACACAATTGTTACAAGACCTCTACAGTCTCTAATTTCATGAGCTTTTTTAAAATTAATGTGATAGATCTCGTGTAGATTTATAAGTACAGTGAGTCCTCGGGTTACGACGGTCCCGACTTACGCTGTTTCGTGGTTACGAAAAAATATAATAAAACAAACCCGTAAAAACAAAGTTTTTGACTATAAATCCCTTATATATGAGACATAACTAACAGTATTGATTATTTTCAAACATTTACAGACTGAATCTGTCTTAACTCAACTTTGCATCATAACCCTAGGGGGGGTGTGGGTGGGGGGAGAGGGGAAAAGTCTGGTCACCGATTCGCTTGACCGAGCTCAGAGTGACACGTAAAATGTAAACAAAAGCGCCCGTCGCTTCGTTGGGTCGCCTCAACGCGTCAGCTCAAAATTTCACGTGGCAAAAAAACAATAACAAACCGTGAATTAAAATTACATACCTCATATAAGGATAAACTAAAAATGCATTAATTTAATTACGGTACGTTCGATCGATCTGACATTTTGATACGATGCATTGTTAGGTCAGACGGGTCCGTGTGCCAAATTTCAGTTCGATCGGATTATGGGAAGTGGGTCATTTTTGACTTCTGTTTTTCCGCCCACCGAGCCCAAGACAGACAGAGAGAGAGAGAGAGAGAGAGAGAGAGAGAGAGACGCCGGTGAAGTTAATATAAGGGATTTTAAAAAATAATATTACCCATCATTCCGTCTTTTTTATCGTTTTTCAAAAAAAATGGTTAGGGATTGTTCATTTTTATAGCACTTTACGTACTGTGCTAAAACGGTATATATATTTTTATTTTATTTTTGTTTTATGGAGAGGAAGACTCAGTACATACGGCATTTTGTTTGTTTACACCGTCTCTCTCTCTCTCTCTCTCTGTCTCGTGTTTTATCTTTTTTAAAACCTTTTTCCGTTCATGTGGTTAGGAATTTAAAAATCTTTTAAAATACTTTTTTGTATGTCATTAAATGCTACAATTTTTAATAGTTTTTTTTTATAGCATTGTACGTAGTGTATTTTAGAGTATATTTTTTTAATGTACCGACTTTCACTGAAATTCGGGTTTCTTAAAAACGTCGTAACTCGAGGACTACCTGTAATCGAATTTGCTTATTGTTATATAACTAATCATAAAATCAGCTGTAATTATGTAGTCATGTGTTATCTTATCAGTTACAGACGATTAGTGCTTCCTTATTTCATGTTACCAACAATGAAAAGGAATTTAAATGTATGTGAATTTTGTTACTAATCTCGTGTTCCATATTTTATTAATCATATTAACTATATGTTAATGAAAGTAAGATATACAGGGCACAAAATAATCTTTTTTTATCCCTAATTATAGGGATCGAAGACAAGTGGCGTGCCACTTAGATAAAAATAATGTCTTTCTATTTGGCAGAACAAATAGGAAACTTTGCATGGTGGGTTGAAAATTGAACATGCATATAAATGTCATTACACTAAGTATTTTCAAAGGTTCTGTTGTTTTAAATAAAAGCTAATGTTTAAATCTATTGTCCATTAGAGTTCAATATTTATATTTACAATTTTAAGTTGCATTCACAATAACATTTATGTAATTTGAATTTAATATTTTAAAAAGAATTGTAAAGTATACTTTGATTAATTTTTTTTTAAAAATCAGGATATTATCAATATTTTATTTAATGTACATTGTCGTATTAAATAAATAAGTACCGGCGCAATTTGGTGCGGCGGTAAAAAAAATTTCAGGCGTCATTTATGAAGAGTTCAAAATTCTTTTGCAAGAAGACTTTTAACTTCTATACCGACTAAACGTATCTATTCTATTAGCCATACGCTTGAACGTGTCTTCTAATGATAATTGTGCAATGAGGCTTATTCACAAAAAATGTGAAGTGTATAATATAAAATAACATAAGTAATGGCTGTTCATCCAGTAGACTTTTCCATGTCTGTCTTCTTGATTTCCCGATTCTTCTCTGAAGAGAAAATATATCGTTTTTCAACATAGACAATTTCCGAGTAAATCGTTCCTTATTTTAAAATTCATATTTAAAGAAAAATAGGACTTAATATTATACACAGGGTATTTAATCTTGAACCTATATAACTTGTTTTAAATTTATACTTTTAAAATTTGTTTATACCTATTCTTAAAGCTGCCCAGTTCAGACGTCAAGCCAGGAAGGATCGTGTTCAACCACCCCCTCCCCCTGATAGCATCCCGCCAGTAAAGATCGTGTTGAACCCCCACCCCCGATAGCAACCCGCCAGGAAGAATCGTGTTCACCCCCCACCCTGATAGCATCCCGCCAGGAAGAATCGTAATCACCCCCCCCCCTCCCCGAATGGCATCCCGCCGAGACGGATCGTGGTCAGACCCCCCTTGATAGAATCCCGCCAGGAAGGATCGTCTTCAACCCCCCTCCCTGATAGCATCCCCCCAGTAAAGATCGTGTTCAACCCCCCCCCCGAGAGCATTACGCAAGGAAGGATCGTGTTCGAACCCCCCCCCCGATAGAATCCCGCCTTGAAGGATCGTGTTCAACCCCACACCCCCCTGATAGCATCCCACCAGGAAGGATCGTGTTCAACCCCAACTCCCCCTGATAGCATCCCGCGAGTAAAGATCGTGTTCAAACCCCCTGATAGCATCCCGCCAGTGAAGATCGTATTCAACCCCCCCCCCGATAGCATAACGCCAGGAAGGATCGTGTTCAACGATAGCATCCCGCCAGGACGGATCGTGGTCAAACCCCCCACCCCTGATAGAATCCTGCCAGGAAGGATAGAGTTCACCCCCCCAACCCTGATAGCATCCTGCCAGGAAGGATCGTGTTCACCCCCCCTTGATAGCATCCCGCCAGGAAGGATCGTAATCAACCCCTCTCCCCCCCGATAGCATCCCGCCGGGACGGATCGTGGTCAACCCCCCCCCCTGATAGAATCCTGCCAGGAAGGATCGTTTTCAATCCCCCGCCCCCTGATAGCATCCCACCAGGAAAAATCGTGTTGAACCCCCCACCACGATCGCATCCCGGCAGAAAGTATCGTGTTCAATCCCCCCCCCCACTTTGATAGCAGCCCGCCAGGAAGGATCGTGTTCACCCCCCCCCTGATAGCATCCCATCAGGAAAAATCGTGTTCAACCCCCACCCTGATAGCATCCTGCCAGGAAGGATCGTGTTCAACCCCCCCTGATAGCATCCCACCAGGAAAAATCGTATTCAACCCTACCCCCCCTGATAGCATCCCGCCAGGAATGATCGGGTTCAACCCCCCCCTCCCCCTGATAGCATCCCGCCAGTAAAGATCGTATTCAACCCCCCCCCCGAGAGCATTACGCAAGGAAGGATCGTGTTCGAACCCCCCCCCCGATAGAATCCCGCCTTGAAGGATCGTGTTCAACCCCACACCCCCCTGATAGCATCCCACCAGGAAGGATCGTGTTCAACCCCAACTCCCCCTGATAGCATCCCGCCAGTAAAGATCGTATTCAACCCCCCCCCGATAGCATAACGCCAGGAAGGATCGTGTTCAACCCCCCCCCCGATAGCATCCTTCCAGGACGGATGGTGGTCAAACCCCCCACCCCTGATAGAATCCTGCCAGGAAGGATAGAGTTCACCCCCCAACCTGATAGCATCCTGCCAGGAAGGATCGTGTTCACCCCCCCTTGATAGCATCCCGCCAGGAAGGATCGTAATCAACCCCTCTCCCACCCGATAGCATCCCGCCGGGACGGATCGTGGTCAACCCTGATAGAATCCTGCCAGGAAGGATCGTGTTCAATCCCCCGCCCCCTGATAGCATCCCACCAGGAAAAATCGTGTTCAACCCCCCACCACGATCGCATCCCGGCAGAAAGTATCGTGTTCAATCCCCCCCCCCTTTGATAGCAGCCCGCCAGGAAGGATCGTGTTCAACGATAGCATCCCATCAGGAAAAATTGTGTTCCACCCCCACCCTGATAGCATCCTGCCAGGAAGGATCGTGTTCAACCCCCCCTGATAGCATCCCACCAGGAAAAATCGTATTCAACCCCACCCCCCCCCCTGATAGCATCCCGCCAGGAAGGATCGGGTTCAACCCCCCCTCCCCCTAATAGCATCCCGCCAGTAAAGATCGTATTCAACCCCCCCCCCGATAGCATTCCACCTTGAACGATCGTGTTCAACCCCCGCCCCCCCAATAGCATCCCGCCAGGACGGATCGTGGTCAAACATCCCCTGATAGCATCCTGCCAGGAAGGATCGTGTTCACCCCCCCTCCTGAGAGCATCCTGCCAGGAAGGATCGTGTTCAACGCCCCACCCTGATAGCATCCTGCCAGGAAGGATCGTGTTCAACCCCCCCAACCCTGATAGCATCCTGCCAGGAAAGGTAGTGTTCAAGCCCCCCCCCTGATAGCATCCCATCAGGAAAAATCGTGTTCAACCCCCCCCCCTGAAAGAATCCCGCCAGGAATGATCGTGTTCAATCCCCCCACCCTGATAGCATCCTGCCAGGAAGGATCGTGTTCAACCCTTCCTGATAGCATCCCATCAGGAAAATACGTGTTCAACTCCCACCATGATAGCATCCTGCCAGGAAGGATCGTGTTCAACCCCCCTACCCAGATAGCATCCTGCCAGGAAGGATCGTGTTCACCCCCCCTCCTGAGAGCATCCTACCAGGAAGGATCGTGTTCAACGCCCTACCCTGATAGCATCCTGCCAGGAAGGATCGTATTCAACCCCCCCCCCAACCCTGATAGCATCCTGCCAGGAAGGATATTGTTCAACCCCCCCCCCATGATAGCATCCCATCAGGAAAAATCGTGTTCAATCCCCCACCCTGATAGCATCCTGCCAGGAAGTATCGTGTTCAACCCCCTCCCCCCTTTGATTGCATCCCACCAGGAAAAATCGTGTTCAACCCCCCCCCCTTGATAGCATCCCGCCAGGAATGATCGTGTTCAACAACCTGATAGCATCCTGCCAGGAATGATCGTGTTCAACCCCCCCCCTGATAGCATCCCATCTGGAAAATACGTGTTCTACTCCCACTCTGATAGCATCCTGCCAGGAAGGATCGTGTTCAAACCCCCCCCCCAAACCCTGATAGCATCCTGCCAGGAAGGATAGATTTCAACCCCCCCCCTGATAGCATCCCATCAGGAAAAATCGTGTTCAACCCCCCACCCTGATAGCATCCTGCCAGGAAGTATCGTGTTAAACCCCCTCCCCCCTTTGATAGCATCCCACCAGGAAAAATCATGTTCAACCCCCCCTGATAGCATCCGGCCAGGAATGATCGTGTTCAACCCCTCCATCCTGATAGCATCCTGCCAGGAAGGATCGTATTAAACCCCCCCCCCTGATAGCATCCTGCCAGGAAGGATCGTGTTAAACCCCCCTAATAGCATCCCATCAGGAAAATACGTGTTCAACTCCCACCCTGATAGCATCCATCCCAGGAAGGATCGTGTTCAAACAACCCTGATAGCATCCTACCAGGAAGGATAGTGTTCACCACCCTGATAGCATCCCATCAGGAAAAATCGTGTTCAACCCCCACCCTGATAGCATCCTGCCAGGAAGTATCGTGTTCAACCCCCTCCCCCCTTTGATTGCATCCCACCAGGAAAAATCGTGTTCAACCCCACCAACCTCATAACATCCTGCCAGGAAGGATCGTGTTCAACCCCCCCCCCTGATAGCATCCCATCAGGAAAATACGTGTTCAACTCCCAACCTGATAGCATCCTGCCAGGAAGGATAGTGTTCACCCCCCCCCCTGATAGCATCTCATTAGGAAAAATCGTGTTCAACCCCCCACCCTGATAGCATCCTGCAAGGAAGTATCGTGTTCAACCCCCTCCCCCCTTTGATAGCATCCCACCAGGAAAAATCGTGTTCAACCCCCCCCCCTGATAGCATCCCGCCAGGAATGATCGTGTTCAACCCCCCCACCCTGATAGCATCCTGCCAGGAAGGATCGTGTTCAACCGATAGCATCCCATCAGGAAAATACGTTTTCAACTCCCACCCTGGTAGCATCCTGCCAGGAAGGATCGTGTTCAAACCCCCCTCCTGATAGCATCCCACCAAGAAAAATCGTGTTCAACCCCGCCCCCCCCCCACCCTGATAGCATCCCACCAAGAAGGAAATCAATATGTTACAATGAAACTAGTCCAGGTTTATAATAAAAATCATGGAATTGGCAGCAGAGAGAAAAGTGAGAGGACAGTGTAAAGAAGTGGGTCAGATGGCTGGAAAGTTTTAAGAAAATCGTGTGTAGAATAAAAAATGATGTGAGATGTGAAGGTATTGTATTGTGTATTAACATTAAAATTCTTCATTGCTTAAAATGTGGTGTTAGCAGAATCATTCAATTCTCTCGTACACTAATTTAATTGATATAAATAACGAAAGCCTACAATAAGACATGAAAGACGCGTGTGACAAAGGATCGTGTACAAAACCCTCCTGATGGCATCCCAATCATGGGGACTTACGTTTCGTGCAAGAATAGGGCTTATAAGCCACCAAAGGAAATTCGTGGCTGCCTCAGATATTTGTGCAGCTTTAACAGGCTCATTAATTGTGCGGACATTCCAATTAAAGCTTCAATGACGGTGGTGGTCCTGGTAGAGATAATGGTTGTCGGCCTAATAGCTTTCAGATTTTTGTTTTCACGATGTCTTCCTCGTCTAGGAATCCTACCTCTCCCAGGACTGAAATGTCTTTTGTTGCTCACTTTTGGTGTTGATGTAACATACATTTTTACGTGGCAGGGTTATCAGCAAAGTATAAACAAACGTGGCTGCCTAAGCACATGAAAAACGTAAATATGATGAGATTGGCCCTCGTCGATCACGATGGACAAACAACGAGCAGGTAAAGCTAAAATGTAATTAAAACATATTTTATATTAAGTTTTTTATTTGATATATTTCTTGTTGAATTGTGTCTGCTAAAGTTTCCGTGTTCATGTGTTTTTTATGAATTACATTACTTCTTCACTGCTAATAAACCTACATGTGGAAAAAAATAAACAGCCCTGAGCCTAGTGATATTCATGTGTCTTACCGGCAAAACCTCCAGGCAACTTTGTCCCCCCCCTCCTCCAAGGAAACCTAACAGCTGGGGACCCCACCATCAGAAGGTTGCTTCTGAAGCGGCCGCCTGGGTATCCAGGACATGGTCGAAGATGCCTCCCACTAAAGGTGACCTCACAAGGAGGGGTAGAATTTTCTACTTCGACTCGCTACAACCTCGGCGCCACACCGGCTCAGCATACGAGTCTTAATGGTTAAAGACTGCCACTGGGCGGGGGATCATCATAGGGCCAACCTGAGAGTATTACCCTCATTCGAAGGTTTCCTAAGAGCTTGTGTCAGCTAAATTAATCACGGTACCTTTTGTAATCCGTGCTGGTGCTCCTGGTCCTAAGCCGGTACCTCTCACTAGTGATCATAATGGGGTATTTCGTATTTCACCGCAGCTAAGTTTTTATTTTTTATATTCTTATTTATTTATATTCGTTTTATTTGTTTACATTGTTTGTTCATTGAGGAAGGCTCTTTGCCGAAACGTTCGCTGTTTTGTTACGTCCTTTCAAGCTAACTCATACCTTGTTTACATGTTATACATTTATGAATACCGCTCACTAGCGGTTTGATAGTGAGGGGGATGAAACGTTCGCTGTTTTGTTACGTCCTGTCAGGCGAACTCATACCTTGTTTACATGTTATACATTTATTAATACCGCTCACTAGCGGTTTGATAGTAAGGGGGATGAAACGGTCGCCTCGGATAACCCGACCCTCAACGGGTACTTTGGTTTTCATCCTCGACATTGCATCTGACGCTCTGTCTAAGATCCGTGCAGCGACAGTAATCATATTTGACTAGCACCTAACACCTAATCGGACTAAGAAATTGGTTAAGTCTTGGTTATTTCCCTGGCTCCCAAATGTTGTTACGTAGCACAGCAAATGTATTCAGCTATGCAAGAAATAAGGAAGAAAAACCTTGTTTACGTATGCACGTCTAAATATATAATATTAATATCAGGGAAAAGTATGTAAGTAACAAAAAATTTAAATTATTAATAAATTGGACTACAAATTGAGATATTTACTTTAATTTTTCTCGAAATTTAACCGATGAAATTAATTTTATTGAATTACATGTTTTTACGATTAATCGATTAATTAATCTCTAATTCCGCAGCCCCAATATATAAATATATATTTTTTAAAAGAAGGTTATTAAACAATCCTTTGTTTTATCTTGAGACGAAATTTTATAATTTGAATGATATTACAAAACTCTGTAATATTTATTAAAAAATAGGACACAAAAACTCAATTTAAATCTCAACGAATTATTTCCCCTAGTTACAAAGCGTTTTATATCCCTATATATATAATTGCGCCTAAGCGCGTCCGAAGCCGTGTTTGTGGGTGCTCGCTATGCCGGGTAACTCCCGAAAAAAAAATACATTATTGAAAATTAAGACGTAAAATAATTAACGTTTTGGTGTCGAAATTAACAAGATGGCGTTTCTCGCCATAAAATATTTTCACTTTTACGTCATAGTTCAATGCGATTTTTTAATGGTACTATCCATCTGTGTGTGTGTTTATCTTTGTGTGTGCACGTGTGTGAATTAGTGAGTGTTTGTGTGTTTTTGTTGTGAACTAAATGTGATGAAACGGTTTATTTTTATGTCTGGTAATGTTGCGCCTCTAACAAGACTACGTATACATTTTTTGTAAAAAAATTACAGAATTAATATTTGTTTGCAAATTACATCTTTACACTGTTTCCTTTATGTATTTCGAGATGTATTTTATCCAGCCGTTCGAAAAATTTATTTGCTTTGGTCTTTTTCCAGATGTCTACATTTATGTTCAACGTTAATCTACCTAACATTTTATTTTACTAACCATAGTCATTGTTTTTTAGCGTACTATTTTAGCAATAATTATATTCTATTATTTTCATTTTTTATCAAATACACAATGTCATTTTACCACTTTTCTTTATATCTTATATATGTTTAATTAAAATACTTAATGTATTTGACATTTTAAAAGTTAGTTATAAGTTATAAATAATCTAATACTAACAATGTATTGAATGCCTTAGAGAAAGAAAGCACATGAGTGAAACCAGCTACCAAACACTATAGCTTAGCCACTGTTAATATTCTTTTTTGCCTAAATTAAGTTTAACATGCTAGGTAAGTTATATTTATAAATAAAAAATGCATGAAGCAAGTGATTAGTGATGAAAGCAACGCCAATGATTCTTAGGTGGGAGATTTATTTTCCTTCGGTGCTTAAATAGTTTACACGATTTTTTTTTCTTGAACGATTGCTCCATAAACTGCTCCAAGGAAATAGAAGGAATGAAAAGAAATCGGTACTGTTATAGACGAAAATGGATTATATATAGGATTTATATGCACGGACCAATGAGTGTGGGTAATAAGTGGAACAGCTATTTTTATATTGAGTACAACTTTATGACCTTCTGAAATGTACCATTTATTGGTGGGGTAAGAGTCAATGATATCGCCCAACCCTGGATGACATAAACACTATAGCTTAGCAACTGTTTTTATACTTTTTGCATAGATTAAACTAAATCAGCAGGTTAAATTTTAAGCCCAGACCTTGCGATTCAAAATGTTTCTTTAAAACAAATGAAACCCATGCACACCTTACTTAAGCATCAAAATTCACATAAATAATATGCTTTTCCCATAAAAAATCATTACTAAGAAAGGTGTTTAAGAGCTAACAAAACTAAAACATTCATTAAAAAATATAGTTACATTTCTAGAACAATGAGTTGCGTGGCACACACTTCGGGTATAAACAGTACGGTTCTTAAAGGTATACACATATTTAGTGTAAAGACATATCGCGGGTATTACGACTCATATTTAGGTTCTAGCTTCAGAAAGTGCGTGCTCAAGCGAAAAAATACACTAACAGCATCTGATATTTAGACATAACAGCTTGATTTTATTTGAGCAATATTATGCAACGAGGATAAAGTTTTGTATAAAGACTGATTTCAAAGGCAGATCATGTGGTTTACTAAATGGCAGTTTTCTTTTAAGCTGTAAACACTTTCTTAAAAAAATTATTTTTAAATTATTCTGATTTAATATCAAATGCCTACAAATATATGTTATATATTAAGACCATTACCAAATATGTCATTTTATAAGCTAAACAATGCTACAATGAAAAAAGGCTTAAATACAAATACAACGAAAAGTAATCCTTTATTTTGGTGGAACAAGTATCTGCCAATGTATTGCTTTGTTAATACTAGAAGAAAAGAGTGGGGAGTCCTTTCAAAATGACATAATTTTTTAGAAAATCAATCTCTAGGAATTAAAAAAAACCCATAGTTTTTATGTTAATATTCGTGTGAAAAGAAAATGTGTATTTTAAGCCCATAAACCATATTTCCACCCTCCACTAAGCATATATATCCAAATAAATATTATCTGGCTCCAATAACAAATAAACCGTCTTAAACTAATTTCATGCTTAAACTATACAATGGAGTTGGTATTTTTCAGAGCATTTTCCTAGAACCAAAGGAATTATATGGAAATATATATATATATATTTTTAATTCATGTGAAAAGAAATTGAGCCTTGCCGATTAGATTTTTATATTTACTGTTAAGTACCTTTCATATTCTGTAGGAGTATATTATATAGAGAAAAGCATGCGTTATTAAAGCAGATATAACAAAATTGATAGTTAATATTTAAATTCATCATACTTTCTATTTTCTCGAGACACATATCGTGAATTTTATAAGAAGTGGTTTGATTGATCACTACCCTAATTTCATGATGCATTTACATTCATTTTTAAGGGAAATTTGAGACCCAAAACCAAATAAAGTTATTTTTTAATTGTGCCTCCCCTTGTTCTGGAAAAAAATACACTAACAGCAACTGATATTGTGACATAACAACTTGATTTTATTTGAGCAATATTATGCAACGAGGATAAAATTGTGTATACATACTGATTTTTTAAAAACTATTCTGTTTTAAAATCAAATGCCTACATAATATATGTTATATATTAAGCCCTAACTTATATGTCATTTTATAAGCTAAAAAAGCTCTAATGAAAAAAGGATGGAATATAAATACAAAGAAAAATAATCCGTTATTTAAGTGAAACAAGTATCTGCCAATTTGTTCCTTTGTTACTATGCTAAAAAAATACATTATTCGTCTTGAACTAATTTCATAATTGGCTTATAAAATGAAGTGGGTGATTTTAAGAGCTTTTTCCTAGAACCAAAGGAATCAAAGATATTGTTTTCATTTTTTTATTCATGGAAAAAGAAATTGAGCTTTGCCCATTAGATTTTTGTAACTGTTAAGGACCTTTGTTATTCTGGTAAAGTATATAGACAAAAGCGTGCGTTATTAAAGCAGAAATACCAAAATTGATAGGTAATATTTAAATTCATCATACTTTCTATTTTCTAGACACACATATCGTGATTTTTTATAAAGAAGGGGTTTGATCTATCGTTACCCCAATTTCCTGATACGTTTACACTCATTATTAAGGAAAATGTGAAACTCAAATCCAAATAAAGTTATTTTCATTGTGCCTACCCGTAGCATCGCACGGGCATTGCTCTCGTATGATATAATCAAATATATGGTATATATCCTCAATAGAAATAACGTGCTATATGTTTGTACTCCCAAGGACTATATGTAAACATGTATTGTATAATATGATCCAATATATGGTATATATCCTCAATAGAAATAACACAATTACTGTTATGAGACAACAACCATGACCTTATATTTGTTGTATATATAATTTTACCCTCAACGCAAAATCAAAGCACACTTTCAAAGCAGTATGGATACATTGTCCAGTCTGGATACATTGTCCAGTCTGGATACATTGTCCAGTCTGGATACATTGTCCAGAATGTTCTCAAACTATGAACTCAAAGTCAGCACGAAGAAGACATAAGTTCAGCAAGAGAAGGTCCAAAACAAGCCCTGCATTCATTCTTGAGTTAATATTTCTACAACATGTGTATATTAAACGTGTCCTCAATGTTTCCTATTCTATAATCTTTTGTCTATTTAATGCTATTGTTTAGCGGTGTTGATTGTCTTTGTATTAAATGTGCATACATTTCTTTGGTTGTTTTTTATTGTATTATCGCTTCATTGCAGTGTATTGCTTGGAAGCATACTGTGTAAAATTATTATTGTTTTCTTTCTATGTAATGTGCATTGCTATTCTCCATTGCTATTACATTTACAAACCTGTTTCCTTATTAATAATGTTTTAATGTATTTCATTCTTCCTTTCTAGTGTTCTGTCTTATAATTTCTATAATGAGATATATTTCCCCATTTTACTTTGTAATTGTTAATGTTCTTTGTTTAATATTGTGTTTTGTTCCTAAGAATATGTATTTAGTTTGTGTGTGAGTTGATTTCTTTTAAATTTGAAAAGAATGTTCCTATATTCTCCCTGTGCATATTCTTTTGAGGATGTAAATGACCTTGTAAATGGAATTAAAATATACCCGGGGTAGGAGAATCCTTTCAATAAAAACTTAAATTTGTATTTATATCCCATATTATAGGGATCGAAATTAAGTGGCGTGCCACTTAGAAGAAATAGAATATAACAAAATGGGTACATTTGCATCTGCGCATCTGAAACAATTATACAAAAATTAAAGTAAAAGTTAATAAATTATATTAATTGTTTCGTAGTTTTTAAAAAAATCAAGTTTTAAAATCGACTTTTTTGTTTTACATTTAAACATTTCAATTGCCAGTTTCAGATTGAAAATTCAATAAATCTTTTAAGTAAAGAAAAATTTCATAATACACCGTGTCATAGAATGGTCAATTTATTTTTGATAGAATCACATAAATTTAACTATTTGTGTAAGCTAAGCTCTCTCCAGTACATTGTTATATTGTTATATTCAATGTGTCAGCACCGGTGCTTTTTGGTGTAGTGATAAATATAAATACAATATTTGAAATTCGTGCCGTCTGTAAAGTACGTCTCGCTATTTTTGACAATTTTCAACTGCCCCCCTCCACCCTGTCACATATAAAAATATTATAAAGTACACATTTAAGAAAAATACAGTTACTGTAGATAATTGAATAAAAGTTTCCATTTGTCCACAGTGGTAACTTTATTTGGCTAAATGTTGTGACAGTAACAATTAATTAAAGGAAAGTAGTTTGCCTTCTTGCTTTACAATGAAAATAAATTGTTTCCATTTACTCGTCTTTTATGCTGAATGCTGTGTATGTTTACAATTATCCTGTGAAAATATTAATCAGATTAGCTTTGTGGAAATTTTAAAATGTGTTTGTAGTATCTAGCGTGCACAACTAAACAGAAAAAGAAAACATACCTCATACATCAGTTCAATGGTTATGATACTTGATATTTTTATTATCTACTGCCCAAAAACATATTTTCTTTTTCTCTCTCTTTTTTTAATTTTTTAAAAATTTGTATCAAAGGGTGGAGTTTTTAGTACTAATATCACTATTTTTATTAGCAACTAAGATAGGAAATAGATCCAGTAAAGGTAATAAAATTAAACAAAAGTACACTTATTGCAATTAAGAATTGCATTAATAGTGTACAAAACTAAGAATTTATATTTAATTTTTTTCAGAAACAATATGTGCCCCAAAGAGAATTACCGAGAGCAATAATATAAAACACTTGTCGTGTAACCCTTGAGTCTAATGACCATTCTATCGCCGGTCAATTATAAACAACAATAATATATAACACTTGTCGTGTAACCCTTGAGTGTAATGACCAGTCTATCACCGGTCAACTATAAACAACAATAATATATAACACTTGTCGTGTAACCCTTAAGTCTAAAGACCAGTCTATCACCGGTAAACTATAAACAAAATTGAATTTAACTTCATCAATACGTTCTCAAATCTGAGATTTAGCTAGATTCTTATTAATGTAAAATAAAAAAATTAATAAAAACGTTATGTAATTAAATTAAAATTACTTTTGTTTATGAAGTTGTTTCCTTTTTATGATGGATTTGTTGTCAATGTTTATGAAAGTAGCATCATTTTTACCCTAATTGACTGTCAGGGAAACAACATTAAATGATAGGAAATTAAATTGTGATTGTTTCCTTCTCGAATTAGCTACATATGATTTTGGCTGGTAACTTAGCAGGTTTTGTTTAGTTAATGTTTGAGCGACTTAGGAGGTTTTGAAAGTGAATGTTTGAGCGATTTAGCAGGTTTTGAAAGTGTTTGACAATTTTAATATAAATATAGCGTCATTATTAGGTTTTAAAGGACCAAACCAGATTAAATAAGTAAGTTTTGTAGTTTTTATAATTTGATAAATCTTACTCTAATCTATGCTTTGAAATTACACTTATCTTGTAAATGATAAATATATATATTAATATATATATATATGTATAATATATCTATTTATGTGTGTGTAAATGTTCCCTTTAAGCTGCGCGGCTACAAGGCCGCGCAGATATCTGCCCGACGCCGCGCAGCAGTTCTGAATTAACACGCAGCAAATTTTGTAAAATATTGCACAAATAATCGTTGCTGAGCAACTTTGCACACGAGTTTGTTCACTTTGCACACGGACCAACGAACCTTAGAAGGAACATAGGTGTGTGTGTGTTTGTATATAAAGATATATTTATATTTTTAAAGGTGTATATTTTAACAATGTTTTGTTTTATCTTGAGACAAATTTTACAATTTAAAAGAAATTACAAAACTGTGTATTAATTATTTAAAAATAACAACCAAAAAACTCCATTTAAAACTCAACGAATTATTTTCCCTAGATACAAAGCGTTTTAGACATATTTATATTTGTGGCCTCCTCGTCGCGATACATCATATCTATAGAACTAATCGAACAATGCAGAACGTAATAATGTGGAGGTTATCCTTGAGATACGCATTTTTCAACTTTACTTTTTTTAAAATATGAATTCGGACATGGAATGGGTTGTCTGAGGAAACCAGGGAAACCAATACTCTGTTAACATTTAAAACCAATGCTCTGTTAACATTTAAAACCATACTCTGTAACATTTAAAAACTCTATGTCAACATTTAAAACATTACCGTAACATTCAAAATTCTTTTAATAGTCAACAACAACAAGAAACTGCATGAAGGCTAGGACACAATAATCTTCTGTGTAAAAAAATAGTGAGCAACTGATAATATAACAGAAGATGATAATTTAGAATAATAAAAATACAAAATGTATTCAAATGGTCTGTAAATTGTTTATAACATGTTAGTCAATTCAATATATAACAATAAATGACGTCAACTTCTGTCGTATTCAACTATTTTTTGTAGTTTTAATGTATTTAATGTGACGCTGTACTTCCTATCATAGTGATATTTTTTCTGTCTTTCACCCTCTCGTCAGTTACAATCCTTTACATGCACGTATTCTCTCTGTCACTAAGATACGCGCGAAAATAGTTGGTGAACGGTCCTCAATCTGTGTTATTATTCATATAAATGACTACAAAGACATGAAATGTTAGAGTCGATCAATTGAATTGAGAACAAATTGTCCACCAAAGAACAATAACCATTACAGAATAAGGGATGGATAGTTACTGTCAATATCATTTCCTGTCAAAAGTGATAGTGTCAAAGATACATAATTTGAAGAAAAGAATTAGATGTTTATCTTTAACTCCATAGAGAAAGTACTTGATGTCTTTTTAAAAGAATGTGTAAGTTTTAATTTGAATACATTTACTTTATTCTATATACTTTTTTTATTGTAAATAAAAGAAATGATTTTATTGAATTACAATTAGAACAAGTTGGTAAAGTAAAGTCAAGGTCCAATTACTACGTAAAAACAACATTGATAGTATTTTCTGTAACTAACGTATGCATGTATAATAAATGAAGCAATTTTACAAGTACTAAAATATTTTGATGGCTTTTGAGGAATATATCATCATACGATTTCCCAAAGCAGTAATAATTATAATAAAACCTTTCATTTCTGATTATTAAATTGTTGTAGATAATGTACAAATGTAAATTTAAAAAGTATGGAAAAAATTGCTTGCTTATTACCATTGCTTGTCAAATAAACTATATATATATATATGTATATATATATATATATATATATATATATATATATATATATATATATATATATATATATATATATATATTAGAGTTGTTAACGATTAATTTAAATTTAATCGTTAACTTTTGAAAAATTAACGATTAATTAATCGTTATTTTCGATTAAATCAAAAAATTAAAATTTATGATGTCATAAGTAACACTTATTAACCGTTATTGTTGAAAATCTAAACACTGGAATGTCACCTTTATATGTCATCTTTTAACCAACAACGCAAAAAGACATGTGTTTTGACATTATTTGGTTCAAGTGATGATCGGGTCTATTGACAATATAAACAGCCGAGCAAAACAATCATTAACATGGAACTGAGCTAACTGGTATGAACAAAACACTCTTGGCAATGAATGACATCATCGGATATCGGTGTTAATGGGTTCAGGAACTTTCATTTCCATTTTGTAACGCAGTAATTCATCAGATCTGTCGTCATTTTCTGTCTCTTAGTCAGACTCCATTACTGCCATTAGCTTAATACGCTTTTCATTTGTTTTGATAAGTAAAGCTATATATTAGAACTATGGTAGGCAAACTTTATCAACATTTTGAACATTCCCGTCAGTCCATAGTTGAAAACCAAAATGTTCGCGTAATCGTCAGGATATATGCTATTATTTGTCGGCCGCTATTTTTTATTTATTTAATGTTGTTACTTTTTTATTTTAAAAAATGTGTAAGTGATGGGTCGATTAATCGTTAAAAAATAATGTAATCGTTAAAAAACTTTATTTTCCGCAGCCCCAGACAAATGGTTGGAAACATCATTAAAAATGGCTGAAAAAAATGTTAACAAATGACTTACGTGTCTTTAACGTTGCATAAGATTTGAGATTCTAAGATTAATATATCATATACAATTTACTTGGGTGAGACAGGTCGTCGTCTTGGAGTTTGGTTTAGAGAACACCTGTATAATATAAATAAACGGGCTCAGTTTCCTGTGTCTAAACATTTTAACAGTGTGGACCATGACAGCATTTCAGATATTGCAGTAACTGTTATTTTATATGCAAGCAATGCCCATGATAGGATTAACATGGAAAATAGACTTATAAAACGATTTGGTAAGTTTGCTCCAAATGGAATTAACCAAATTCATAATTTTACCTAACTGCAGAATCTTGATCCCGTTGTGGTTTTCACCGTAACTTTAACAATCAGTGAATTTTCAGTTGAAATAGTTGGTTATTTGTTTTTAAAATTGTTAGCAACCTCTTATCTACTAGAGTTATTAGCCCTTAACTCTATCACTCGCTTGACGATCGTTAACATAAGTTTACATTAACTCCTTACTTGATGGTACAACCAACAACTGCACATAACTCCTTACTTGATGGTACAACCAACAACTGCACATAACTCCTTACTTGATGGTACAACCAACAACTGCACATAACTCCTTACTTGATGGTACAACCAACAACTGCACATAACTCCTTACTTGATGGTACAACCAACAACTGCACATAACTCCTTACTTGATGGTACAACCAACAACTGCACATAACTCCTTACTTGATGGTACAACCAACAACTGCACATAACTCCTTACTTGATGGTACAACCAACAACTGCACATAACTCCTTACTTGATGGTACAACCAACAACTGCACATAACTCCTTACTTGATGGTACAACCAACAACTGCACATAACTCCTTACTTGATGGTACAACCAACAACTGCACATAACTCCTTACTTGATGGTACAACCAACAACTGCACATAACTCCTTACTTGATGGTACAACCAACAACTGCACATAACTCCTTACTTGATGGTACAACCAACAACTGCACATAACTCCTTACTTGATGGTACAACCAACAACTGCACATAACTCCTTACTTGATGGTACAACCAACAACTGCACATAACTCCTTACTTGATGGTACAACCAACAACTGCACATAACTCCTTACTTGATGGTACAACCAACAACTGCACATAACTCCTTACTTGATGGTACAACCAACAACTGCACATAACTCCTTACTTGATGGTACAACCAACAACTGCACATAACTCCTTACTTGATGGTACAACCAACAACTGCACATAACTCCTTACTTGATGGTACAACCAACAACTGCACATAACTCCTTACTTGATGGTACAACCAACAACTGCACATAACTCCTTACTTGATGGTACAACCAACAACTGCACATAACTCCTTACTTGATGGTACAACCAACAACTGCACATAACTCCTTACTTGATGGTACAACCAACAACTGCACATAACTCCTTACTTGATGGTACAACCAACAACTGCACATAACTCCTTACTTGATGGTACAACCAACAACTGCACATAACTCCTTACTTGATGGTACAACCAACAACTGCACATAACTCCTTACTTGATGGTACAACCAACAACTGCACATAACTCCTTACTTGATGGTACAACCAACAACTGCACATAACTCCTTACTTGATGGTACAACCAACAACTGCACATAACTCCTTACTTGATGGTACAACCAACAACTGCACATAACTCCTTACTTGATGGTACAACCAACAACTGCACATAACTCCTTACTTGATGGTACAACCAACAACTGCACATAACTCCTTACTTGATGGTACAACCAACAACTGCACATAACTCCTTACTTGATGGTACAACCAACAACTGCACATAACTCCTTACTTGATGGTACAACCAACAACTGCACATAACTCCTTACTTGATGGTACAACCAACAACTGCACATAACTCCTTACTTGATGGTACAACCAACAACTGCACATAACTCCTTACTTGATGGTACAACCAACAACTGCACATAACTCCTTACTTGATGGTACAACCAACAACTGCACATAACTCCTTACTTGATGGTACAACCAACAACTGCACATAACTCCTTACTTGATGGTACAACCAACAACTGCACATAACTCCTTACTTGATGGTACAACCAACAACTGCACATAACTCCTTACTTGATGGTACAACCAACAACTGCACATAACTCCTTACTTGATGGTACAACCAACAACTGCACATAACTCCTTACTTGATGGTACAACCAACAACTGCACATAACTCCTTACTTGATGGTACAACCAACAACTGCACATAACTCCTTACTTGATGGTACAACCAACAACTGCACATAACTCCTTACTTGATGGTACAACCAACAACTGCACATAACTCCTTACTTGATGGTACAACCAACAACTGCACATAACTCCTTACTTGATGGTACAACCAACAACTGCACATAACTCCTTACTTGGTGGTACCACCAACAACTGCACATAACTCCTTACTTGATGGTACAACCATCAACTGCACATAACTCCTTACTTGATGGTACAACCATCAACTGCACATAACTCCTTACTTGATGGTACAACCATCAACTGCACATAACTCCTTACTTGATGGTACAACCAACAACTGCACATAACTCCTTACTTGATGGTACAACCAACAACTGCACATAACTCCTTACTTGATGGTACAACCAACAACTGCACATAACTCCTTACTTGATGGTACAACCAACAACTGCACATAACTCCTTACTTGATGGTACAACCAACAACTGCACATAACTCCTTACTTGATGGTACAACCAACAACTGCACATAACTCCTTACTTGGTGGTACAACCAACAACTGCACATAACTCCTTACTTGATGGTACAACCAACAACTGCACATAACTCCTTACTTGGTGGTACAACCAACAACTGCACATAACTCCTTACTTGATGGTACAACCATCAACTGCACATAACTCCTTACTTGATGGTACAAACCAACAACTGCACATAACTCATTACTTGATGGTACAACCAACAACTGCACATAACTCCTTACTTGGTGGTACAACCAACAACTGCACATAACTCTCTCAATCTTCCCAGTACGTTCCTTGTACATTAGATTATTACATTTGGCAGTGCAGGTGTCTAACGCAGATTTCCTTATAGCTCACCAAACCATGGCTCAATAGACAACTTAAATGGATAAAACGTGACTGCTTGAAGGAATTTGTTATACATTAGTTAGAATCTACCACCTAAAAATGACTCTTCAATAAACAAAACACATTATAGCTATCCCCGAAGTCTCGTGAACTCTAACATTCAGTTAGGTACTTGACTATGTGCCTAACTAACTCAGCCGCTCACATGAACGCGACTTTCAAACTTACCAAGCGCCTCACCACACAACTAATTTTCTCTGACCTACGACACGCAGCAGTTTAGAATTACCGCGCAGCCAATTTTGTAAAATTTTTCACAATAAGTAGATGCTATGCGACTTTGCACACGACTTTTTTTAAGTTTTGCACATGGACCTACGAACCATAGAGGAAACATTGCTTACAACAAAGATCTCCACAACACTTTGATCCTGGCAGCTTATGTTGAAGAAACAGTTTATTCAACATTAGACTGACTGCACTAAACAGTTTGTTCAACATTAGACTGACGCCAAGAAACAGTTTATTCAACATTAGACTGACTGCACTAAACAGTTTATTCAACATTAGACTAACTGCACTAAACAGTCTGTTCAACATTAGACTGACGTCAAGAAACAGTTTGTTAAACATTAGACTAACTGCACTAAACAGTCTGTTCAACATTAGACTGACGCCAAGAAACAGTTTATTCAACATTAGACTAACTGCACTAAACAGTTTATTCAACAGTAGACTGACATCAAGAAACAATTTGTTAAAAATTAGACTGACGCCAAGAAACAGTTTATTCAACACTAGACTGACTGCACTAAACAGTTTATTCAACATTAGACTGACGTCAAGATACAGTTTGTACAACATTATACTGACGTCAAGAAACAGTTTGTTCAACATTAGACTGACGTCAAGAAACAGTTTGTTCAACATTAGACTGACGTCAACAAACAGTTTGTTCAACATTAGACTGACGTCAAGAAACAGTTTCTTCAACTTTAGACTGACGATTCTAACATGACAAACTGTTTGGTATCTCGGACAGTTACTGTACTAAACTCAGTGACATCTCTTGGGTTTCTGTTACCAGGGAATGACGACAAGTTTTCTACCCGTCCGTTACATAACATGATGCTATGAATATTAGTAAAGATGAGACCATTAATAAATGTTAATGTTATGCTTGAGATTTAATTCCTGACATCATGATATAAATTTAAATTGTGTTATTTTCATAATTGCTTAATCTTGGATAGTACTGTCAATATTAATAGTGTCATCAATTACTGCTCAATAGTTAGATTAGTCAATATTAATAGTGTCAATCAATTACTGCTCAAACGTTAGATTAGTCAATATTAAAAGTGTCAATCAATTACTGCTCAATAGTTAGATTAGTCAATATCAATAGTGTCAATCAATTACTGCTCAATAGTTAGATTAGTCAATACCACTGCAAACATTGTTAATAGTAAATAAGATTTACTCAATTTAAATTTAAACTAGTGTATCACCCACCTTTTATAATATTTCAACACCAAGCTCCATGAAGAATCCTATATTTTTATCTACAAGTTTCGACCAATGAAACATTTCGTCGCAGTGGTTGTACGTTGTGGTAATGTTTGCTTCTACAACATGTCAGGTGACAAACTTGAACAAATCAATTAAATGTACCAGGACATCCGCGTCACGTTCTTGTAGTACATGTAAAAGGACACCAGCGTCACGTTCTTGTAGTACATGTACCAGGACATCAGCGTCACGTTCTTGTAGTACATGTACCAGGACATCAGCATCACGTTCTTGTAGTACATGTACCATCATATCCGCGTCATGTTCTTGTAGTACATGTACCAGGATATCAGCGTCACGTTCTTGTAGTACATGTACCAGGACATCAGCGTCACGTTCTTGTAGTACATGTACCAGGACATCAGCGTCACGTTCTTGTAGTACATGTACCAGGACTGCAGCTTCACGTTCTTGTAGTACATGTACCAGGACATCAGCTTCACGTTCTTGTAGTACATGTACCAGGACATCAGCGTCACGTTCTTGTAGTACATGTACCAGGACTGCAGCTTCACGTTCTTGTAGTACATGTACCAGGACATCAGCTTCACGTTCTTGTAGTACATGTACCAGGACATCAGCGTCACGTTCTTGTAGTACATGTACAAGGACATAAGAATCACGTTCTTGTAGTACATGTACCAGGACATCAGCGTCACGTTCTTGTAGTACATGTACCATCATATCCACGTCATGTTGTAATAGTACTTGTACCATGACATCAGCGTCACGTTCTTGTAGTGCATGTACCAGGACATCAGCGTCATGTTCTTATAGTACTTCAACTTCTTTTTTTTTCAAGTAAGTTGTTTTCGAATTGTCTCTGAGGATACATTTAGCCACACCTCTAAAATACCGCTCTTTGCAGGCCCTCACCTCACTACGCCTCTGGCTAAAATACTGATAATTAAAATTGAAGTAATTCTGCAATAATACATGCTGTATACATTTCATATATAATGAAAGACATACACCTTTATAACTACATCGTACATAGTTTAATATAATTAAAGAACGTTTCTTTTTTAGCCATTAAGAATTGATTTCGAAACAAAGTCTCCCCAGGTTCTCTTTATGAGTATTGTAGAAATGGAGTTATATCAACAATAATTTTATATACATCTTAATACATAAGTGAAAGCTAAATAAGCGGTAATGACACTTGTGGTAATAAAGGAACTGGTCATCACAACAACTGTGCCAGGCAGAAAAAAAACACCGTTTCCTGAATTATCCCAATAACATTTGTAGAGAGTCCATTAATTGGTGTTTCTGTTTATCCATTATGAACGTTATTACGTGTGTTATAGTTAATGTTAGTAAAACAATTAAGTTAACTTCCATAAATAACGTACTTTCATCAACTAAATGTACAGTTATGTCATACTAATGGTTAAAAGAATATTATTTATTAAAATATTATCCGATTTAGTTGAACAGAAAGATATTATTGCTTGGATTAGGTGAGAAATTTAGATCCTTGTTTATGATTTGTCTTTTTCAAAAGTTCAATTCGACGTAACTGAATAACAAAACGATATCAAGCTGACATGACTTTTTCATGGACACCAAAACAGTTTTATGTCTGAGATAATAATGTTATAAGACAATCATCACATAAACAGTTTTATGTCTGAGATAATAATGTTATAAGACAATCATCACATAAACAGTTTTATGTCTCTGATAATAATGTTATAAGACAATCATCACATAAACAGTTTTATGTCTGAGATAATAATGTTATAAGACAATCATCACCTCAACAGTTTTATGTCTCAGATAATAATGGTATAAGACAATCATCAAATAAACAGTTTTATGTCTGAGATAATAATGGTATAAGACAATCATCAAATAAACAGTTTTATGTCTGAGATAATAATGTTATAAGACAATCATCAAATAAACAGTTTTATGTCTGAGATAATAATGTTATAAGACAATCATCACATAAACAGTTTTATGTCTGAGATAATAATGTTATAAGACAATCATCACCTCAACAGTTTTATGTCTCTGATAATAATGGTATAAGACAATCATCAAATAAACAGTTTTATGTCTCTGATAATAATGTTATAAGACAATCATCACCTCAACAGTTTTATGTCTCTGATAATAATGGTATAAGACAATCATCAAATAAACAGTTTTATGTCTGAGATAATAATGTTATAAGACAATCATCACATAAACAGTTTTATGTCTGAGATAATAATGTTATAAGACAATCATCACCTCAACAGTTTTATGTCTCTGATAATAATGGTATAAGACAATCATCAAATAAACAGTTTTATGTCTCTGATAATAATGTTATAAGACAATCATCACCTCAACAGTTTTATGTCTCTGATAATAATGGTATAAGACAATCATCAAATAAACAGTTTTATGTCTCTGATAATAATGGTATAAGACAATCATCAAATAAACAGTTTTATGTCTGAGATAATAATGTTATAAGACAATCATCACCTCAACAGTTTTATGTCTCTGATAATAATGGTATAAGACAATCATCAAATAAACAGTTTTATGTCTGAGATAATAATGTTATAAGACAATCATCACCTAAACAGTTTTATGTCTCTGATAATAATGTTATAAGACAATCATCAAATAAACAGTTTTATGTCTGAGATAATAATGTTATAAGACAATCATCACCTCAACAGTTTTATGTCTCTGATAATAATGGTATAAGACAATCATCAAATAAACAGTTTTATGTCTGAGATAATAATGTTATAAGACAATCATCACCTCAACAGTTTTATGTCTCTGATAATAATGGTATAAGACAATCATCAAATAAACAGTTTTATGTCTGAGATAATAATGTTATAAGACAATCCTCACTAAACAGTTTTATGTCTGAGATAATAATATTATAAGACAATCATCACTTACACTGTTTTATATATCAGATAATAATCTTATAAGGCAAACATATCAGTTCAAAAAGAAAGTATAAAATGCAGTATTTTAATGATTTCTTACTACGTCACCGCTAAACAAAATGTATTTAAACTACTATGATTTATGTGAGAAAGAAACCTGCGATTGTACATACCGCTGGTTGCATTTATAAAACTATCGTTAATAAATCGGCAATTTCATAAGTATATATTAATTTATCAATTCTAGGTATGATGTAAAATTTTGTTACTGCAGCTTATCGAAGGTTATTTGTAATAGTCCTTTGGAAATACAACCAATAAATATTAGAAGCATACGATGGAACGATATAGCCCTATATATAAGCTATAAAAGTATCCTTTAACTTTAAAAGTATTTTATTTTAATATCTTGTAAAATTATTATTAAGGCGCATTAAAATTCAATTTCACATCAATGACGCACCACAAAGCACCGAGTCTGAAGTATTTAATATGACGTTGTGTTTAGAAAAATGAGCAAATTAAATACGAAAATTGTAATGTAAAACAAAATCAATTGAAATTGTATTTAAATTCTATAACACATAATATTAATAAAGTTTCTATTATAAATGTTTCTCTGTCAGTAAATAAAAATTATTGCATAGAAAAATAAAATATTAATAAATTGTAGATTTTTAAATTATAATATTTTCAAAAATATCAAAACTCTGAAATGTATTCATTTAGTCTGGTTAATATGAATGTGTACATGTAGAACAGTAGCACCGTATATCGTTGTTCTCGTAAAAAAAGAATGACTTTTATTTTATTTAAGTGGCAAGCCACTTGACTTCGATCTCTACAATTAGGTATACAATGTCAATAAATTGCTAGCATTCTTTTACCCGTGTATACACTGTGCCTAATTAGAACATTCCCTTGTCTTTAGTTCAGACTATAAATAGTTTTTTGGTAAATCATAAACTCGTCCATTAATAATAAAATCACAAAATGCATATTGACTTTGTCTTTGCTCAAATAACTACATAATTTCAGCACATTTTAGGATTATCTAGTGTTTGTGAAATATTCTCAATATTATAAACTTCAATTACCGAAATACACTATGTTTTCACTTTAGTAGTTTAAAAGATTTACTAGAGGAAAGTTTATATTCTTTACGTTTTGTTCTTTTGTTGTAGGTTTCGATATCAAACGGAATATTATAAATACTTATTAACAGAGGTAAGTAAAATCCAACATAAAATATAAAACGTTAGTAGTTTTAATTACAAGGTCAACTTCCATATTAAATAATATTTAAATGTTAATAATTTTTAGTATATACTTTTAATGAGTTTTAATATTCAATAATAAAACATAGAAACACTATCGGATTTAAAAATAATGTTATAAAAATACACAAGGGAAAAAATATAACTTCAAAATACAACACAAAGATGATCAATTACAATTCTCAAATAGACATACGTATAAAAACACTTTTCTTGTTTCGTATGCAAGTACAAACACATAAATTTATTGTTTTTACCGTCTGAAATTCAGACAAAAATTGGTTGCCTGGACCTAACCAGACACACCCTAAAATAATAAAGATTTAAAACGTGAATAAAAAAAACAGAAAATAAATGTAAACCATGGACAAGCGTATGACGCAATAATCTGCTGCATTGATGGGGTGTCTGTATTATAAGATACGGTATGTTACACAATATCTAGTCCCCATTCTCCATGTAAATAATACAGGTGTTCTATAATGTCTCCAGTGTCACTCTCCTTTTCATCAACAGAATGTATGGAATGTCTGCTGTCTCCATTCTCATTTTAAAGACAGTAATTACAAAACATATACAGTCTCTATTAAATTTAATTTTATAATATGTATAAAGAAATAACCAGATTACTAACTGTGTGATTGCAAAATGATGGCTGGAGATTTTTTTTTAAAAATGATTTAGTTATATAACGTGCTTGAACATGTAAAATTTCTGTGTAAAAAAATTTTGTTTTTTAAATTTGTACATAGAATTAGCTTCCGGGCTGGGCGTCTGCAAACATGACCAGATATGTTTGCCAGTACATGCCGAGCGAGAGCAGAGGCGATCAGATGCTCATCACCAAGATAAGGACTGAGTGCTGTACAATACAGAGTTACTTGCTTGTTTGACACAAGAATGTATATTGCCGTGGAGATGGTCGAGTAACTGTTGGCCGATGGCTGGTCGTTTATTTAGACGGGTCGGTACTAGCAACTGTAGAGATTTAAATGTATGGCGATGTCACGGGTTGGTACTAACAACTGTAGAGAGTTAAATGTATGGCGATGTCACGGGTCGGTACTAACAACTGTAGAGAGTTAAATGTATGGCGATGTCACGGGTCGGTACTAACAACTGTAGAGAGTTAAATGTATGGCGATGTCCTCTTGATGATGTTTGTCAGTAAAACAATGAGCCGAGTCATAACAACTTGAGCTTGAGCTAAACAGGGAATGTTCCACAGAAATGGAATCTCTTATACAACAGAGTTATACTGGTAAATAGTTCCCATCACAGTATTGTCTTGTAGTCGTCTGCTATAGCTGACCTCAGTAATCTGCTTTAGTTGACCTCCACGGGTCACTGGAGTTCACACAGAGTGCTTGACCACAACTACGTGTTGTTGAGAGTTGAGTGACATGAAAACTGCTGACACGACCGGTGGGCAGTAACACGATGCCACTGGTGTATGAGAGAGAGAGAGAGAGAGAGAGAGAGAGAGAGAGAGAGAGAGAGAGAGAGAGAGTGTAGTGGTAGTGTAGAGAGAGGAGTCACTTGTTGATTTGTGTATTCTTTGTATTGAGGAAATAAACCTGTTTGATATCCTTAGAAATAAATGATTTGGACTTTATTGTTTTATAAACTTTGACACCACTCGGCTTCAGTATCTTATTGGGGAATTTTTGTTTTTTTTCCACAAACAGATCCCATATGCAATCATAAAGCGGAAAGAAATTAGACCAAGAACAGGATCCCATTGTGTAACGGGATCATACTGGGTGGGGTACAAAAACAAAATTGGATTCATAATTCAAACGGACTTGGTCACGGTTATATTTGCTTTGTATATACATTTAATTAATATGGATTAGCAGTCTACTTCAGGGCTGCACCTTATTCAAATTTAAAGTTTGTGTTTGTTATTTGTTAGAATTGTTTAAAGCTAAACATAAAACATGCAGATATTTGGATGTACAAATAAATATTAAATATACGTATGCTATTATCTAAACATAAATGAATTATTTATATTAAATATTTTTTATTATGGTGTCTGATGTGCATTAAATGTGTATTGCCCTTCGGCACAGCACCACAAAGCACCGGCACTAACATATTTAATTTTTAGTTGTTTTTCAGAAAACCTATGTGGCAAATGATATTCTTTTATTTTCTAATTTTAAAAAAAAATCTTATAATGAAATTTAAAATTCTGTGATGCATAGTATTTTAAACTAGTGTTTCTTATATGTTTCGTATATAGTAAAAAAAAACGTATGCTTAAAATTAGTACATTTTGAACAATGAATGGTTTGTAATGGTTTGTATTTAATATTAATGAAACTATGAAATTAAAATATTACATTTAAGATATATGTATCTCTTATTGTTTTACATAGCAAAATATTTCACATGGACAGCAACATTTAATATTTTACCAAGTGGCTCGCCACTTGACTTCGATCCCTAAATTTAGGGAAATAATGCCAATTAATTGTTTAGATTTTCATACACTCTGGTTTACAGTGAAACTTAACAAAGTCAATAGCGAAGTCAATAGTGCGCTCGCCTCACAAGCTGAGGGCGTGGGTTCTAGAACACATTAAAGCCACCAAAAAATGTTGATGAATAGCTGTTGCTAAAAGATCTCCGCTGACCTGGAGAGGAGATGGGCGCCGCCAAGGTCTACCAAGTCCCGAGAAAGTTCTAATGGAAACATTAGAATCCCCAACGACCACGAGGTTATGCGACCTAAAAAAAACAAAAAACAATTCCCCATAAAACGTATAGATGAGTATAAACGCAAGACGAAAGCGGGAAAGCGTAACTGCAACCCTGTTATTCATTAACATATATATGGGTAGTCGACAAAATAAAAATCATTATGAATTTTAAGGATGCTTATCAATGTTGACGTTTCTGCTCTAATAACTCATGCTTTTCTGTAACTGCTCTTACATAATAACACAAGTCTTTTACAGTTTCGTAGCTCTAAAGCATAAGGGCTTATTTTCTTTTCAAATGAATAATAATTTAAAAACAATGTTTCCACGCAAAAAAGTTTAGATGCTGCTCCTCTAATTTAAAATTACTTATATTAAATGACTTCCTTTGATTGTTCCTTAAAGTAGTGATGAAGCACCAATTTGGCAGATACTTATGTCATATTAAATGACTTCCCGTAATCTTTTCATAAAGTATTGATCAAGCATCAAGTTGGCAGATACTTATGTCACTTAAATGAACGATTTTTTTTCTTTTTATTAATATTTAATCGTATTATTATTTATTAGTAGCTTTTTTATCTTATAAAATGGCAATATTTTAACCATTGTTAACCACTGTATGATCCATTGTCAAGCTCTGCTTGTGAACTATTTTGAACATGAACTGGACGTTGTCATGAATGACATTATCCAGATTGTAAATTTCATTAAAGAACATGCTCTGCAAACACGACCATTTCGTGATTTATGTAAATATAGTGAGGCTGAATATACAGACCTACTCTATCACACCGAGGTACGGTGGCTTTCACGCGGCAATGTTCTGAACAGAGTGTGGGCTCTGAAAGCGAAACTTCAAACATTTCTGGTGGGTCAAAAGCATCCACTGGCAGATAAGTCTACGAACTATTTTTGGGTTGCACATCTCGCATATTTAGCTAATATAGTTTGTAAATGCGTTGAACAAAGAATTGCAGGGAAAAAAATTCAATATATTAAAAGCCAGAAAAGGGATTGCAAAATTTTGATTAAAGCTTTCATATTGGGAACAAAAATTCATAAGGAAACAAGTTAGCTGCCTTTTCAAAGTTGGTCTTGTGCTTGGAAGATTGTACAAATATAACTTTTGATGACATCAAGGATATAGTTATCAGGCATCTTATGAAGCTCAAAGAGCGGTTCACTATTTACTATCCAGTAATTGATTCCCATCAATTCAGTTGGTTTGCAGATCGATTTCAATGTGACATTGAGGATGTACCAGATAAGCCTCAAGGGTTGGCAGAATCAATTTTTGAACTTCAGTCTAACAATCAGACACGTATTGAACTTCAGTCTAATAATGAGACCAGTATTGAACTTCAGTCTAATAATGAGGTACATATTGAACTTCAGTCTAATAATGAGGCACTTCTTGAACATCAGTCTAATAATGAGGTACGTATTGAACTTCAGTCTAATAATGAGGTACGTATTGAACTTCAGTCTAATAATGAGGTACGTATTGAACTTTAGTCTAATATTGAGGTACATATTGAACTTCAGTCTAATAATGAGGCACTTCTTGAACATCAGTCTAATAATGAGGTACGCATTGAACTTCAGTCTAATAATGAGGTATGTATTGAATTTGCAAAAAAAGCAGATCTCATACAAAGGCTTTCAACACTGCACATGAGAAGGCCGTCAAGACGTTGCTGCATTTTGCAACAACGTGTTCGTCCGTCCGTCGATACGACGAGGACCACTCTAGTCATCCGAGGGTTGTCTGTGCGTGCGCAGATGGCTGATTAGGCCGATTCTTGCACGAAAGGTTCGGGAACAGAAGGGACAAGGGACGAGTGCGACATCTCCTGGAGGGTTGACAGCATGGGCCTTTCGGGCTTGCCTCTTCTTTACTGCGGCGGTGATCCGGTTTGCCTCGCATGACCCGGCACCTTCGTGGATGGAAGAGCGCCAGGTGGATCGGTCCATTGCAGCTCGTTCCCAAGTGTCTGGATTGATGGCAAACGCTTTCATTGAGGCTTTTCGTGTGTCTTTGAAGCGTTTCTTTTGCCCACCGTGGGATCGCTGGCCATACTGGAGCTTGCCATAGAAGATTATCTTTGGCAGTCTCTCGTCTGGCATTCAGACAACGTGCCCTGCCCAGCAAAGCTGGGTCTGCATCAGGAGGGTGAAGATGCTGGAGAGACCTGCCCTGGTCAGTACCACTGTGTCTGGAATTTTGTTCTACCGCTGTATGCCGAGAATCTTCCTGAGGCTTGTCATATGAAAGTGGTTAAGCTTTCTTGCATGGCGCTGATAAACAGTCCAAGTTTCACAAGCGTATAGCAGTGTGGGGAGCGCCACTTCCCTGTACACTTTCAGCTTGGTCTGGATGGTAATGCCTCTTCTGTTCCAGACATTAGGGTACAACCTCCCGAAAGTGGAGCTGACTCTAGCAATTCTGACGTTCACTTCGTCATCGATGGTGACATGTTAAGACAGTGTACTGCCTAGGTATGTGAACCGGTGCACTGTGTTGAGTCTCTGGCCGTTGACAGTGATGTTGGGCTCTACGTAGGGCCTTCCAGGCGCGGGCTGATGGAGGACCTCAGTGTTCTTAGTGTTGATTGTTAGACCAAAGTTTGTGCAGGCGCTGGAGAACAGGTTTACACTGCATTGCATGTCGGCTTCTGAGACAGCGTTGAGGGCACAGTCATCAGCGAACAGCAGGTCTCTGATGATGTCGGTCATAACCTTGGTTTTACCTGGAGCCTCCGAAGGTTGAACAGCTTGCCGTCTGTGCGGTACTTCAGGTTGATACCAACATCCTCGTCTCTGAAGGCCTCTGTCAGCATGGCGGAAAACATGAGGCTAAACAGTGTTGGTGCCAGGACGCAGCCCTGCTTGACCCCGTTTGTGACTGGGAAAGGATCAGAAAACTCCCCGCTGTCCTGGACTCTGGCCTGCATGCCCTCATGGAATTGTTGCACCAAGACGATGAATTTCCTTGGGCAACCGTACTTGGCCATGATCTTCCACAGACCCTCTCTGCCGACAGTGTCAAAAGCCTGGGTCAGGTCGACATAGGTGGAGAACAGGTCGGAATTCTGCTCCTGACATTTCTCTTGCAGCTGCCTGGCAGCGAACACCATGTCGATGGTTCCTCGCTCTTTTCGGAATCCACACTGACTTTCCGGCAGGATTCCTTGGTCAAGGTGGACTGTGAGGCGGTTGAGGAGGATTCTGGCAAGGATCTTTCCTGCGATAGAAAGCAGGCATATGCCTCTGTGGTTGTCACAAGCCTGTGTACTTCCTTTTCGCTTATATAGATGTATGATGGTGGCATCTTTGAAGTCCTGCGGTATCGTCTCTTGCTGCCATATTAAGAGAAACAGCTGGTGGAGCCTTTCAGTCAAGGCTGTTCCCCCCTCCTTGTAGACCTCAGCTGGTATGGCGTTAGAACCAGGTGCTTTGCCACTGGAGAGAAGATAGATTGCTTTCTGGGCCTCGAGCAAGGTTGGGGGTCATCCAGTGCTTTGTTTGTGGGCACATGGGGTAGACAATTGATGGCTTCGCCGTTGATTGTCGAAGGGCGATTTAGGACGTCATCGAAATGTTCGACCCATTTCTCCAAGATCTTCTCTTTGTCTGTGATGAGAGTGTTACCGTCTGCGCTGAGGAGGGGGTTTGATCCTGAGGGCGTAGGGCCTTATACTTCTTTCAAGGCGTCGTAGAAGTTTTTATAGTCACGCCTGTTTGCATAGCCTTGGATCTCGTCAGCTTTGTTGCCGAGCCAATCGTCCTGCATCTGACGGAGCTTCTGATGAACAGTCTTGCATATGTTGTTGAGTGCATCTCTCTTTGCCGTGGACTTGGGGTTATTGAGGTAAGCTGTTGAAGGTGGTGTTTCTCATCCAATAGCTGCTTGATGTCTTCGGAGTTTTCATCGAACCAGAACTTATGTTTCCTGGTCTGGGGGCCGAGGGTCTATGTAGCTGTGGTGTAAATCAGCTCTCTGAGTGTTGCCCAGTCGACCTCCACGCTCTGGTTTCTCGGAGAGGTGGATTTCAATCACTTTTCCATAGCATCTACAAAGGACTGTTTGCCGCTGTCGGTATTCAGTTTGGCAACATTAAGCCGTTTCGGGGCCTTCTTCCCTTGCGGGGGTCATTTAGGCTGAATGCGGATGTTGAGCTTGGTGATGATGAGGCGGTGGTCTGTCCAGCATTAGGCGCCGCACATGGATTTGGTAACTCGTACATCCTGCCTGTCCCTCTTCCTCACGATGACGTAGTCAATAAGATGCCAGTGCTTCGATCGGGGGTGCATCCATGACGTCCGGTTACGAGTGGGGAGGCGGAAGATCAGCAGTTCAAGTTCAGCGCAGGTCTGGAGTAAAAGAAGACCGTTGCTGTTGCATTGACCCACTCCATGGTGTCCAAGGACTCCTTCCCAGGCAACGTTGTCCTTGCCAACTCTTGCGTTGAAGTCACCTAGCAAGATGAGTTTGTCCGCCTTTGGAACGTCGGCAATGACAGTGTGAAGTTCATCGTAAAACTTTGCCTTTACGTTATCTGGATTAGTCATGGTTGGAGCGTAGGGACTGATGATGGTGAGGTGCTTCTTTCCAGCCAGTGGGAGTTTCATGGTCATGAGCCTGTCGTTCACTCCCTTGGGAAGTCCAGCCAGCTTTCCAACAAGAGTTGTCTTAACTGCAAAGCCAACGCCTGCCTCACGTCGCTCCTCGCTGGGTCTGCCACTCCAGTAAAATGTGCAACAACGTACCTTTGTGAACAAGGATGTAACACTCTAGTGAACATAAAAAAAATAACGTAATAGAGAACTTTCACTTATTTTATTTAATTTTATTTGATTCATTTATTATCATATTTAACAATTATATGCGGAACGTTCGAAAAGAGTTATATTTCGTTGCAGTAATTTTTGGTGCGCACTATTGAAAAAGTCAGCATTACATCCAAGAAGCTTTACATCCATTACGAGAATTATGTTTGTTGACGATGTTAAATTGCAATGAAATGTATTTTATAGAAACTTAATGATTTACAATTGCATTAAATAGTAAATGTTTACGTTGACTGTCATAGGTTTGTATTTACAATTTTACACTTGGCGCACTGTCCTATTTTACAATCGATTAGTCTATTAGAGCCTTGCCTCTTAACTTCAATCATCTTTTACCAGGGATACAATTGAAATAAGTTATGTCATACTCTATCTGAATAATATTAAAACTTGACGGAGACGAATGGAAGACCATAAAGCAAAATAGTTTTATTTTGTCAAATTCAATCTTAAAAGTAAAAAAACGTATAACATATGGAATAAACAAAAACATTGTATAAAATTAAAAACAATACGAAGTTACTAGGTTTAACTTTTTAAAAGCATAAAAAAGTAAAATCCTACCATCAAAGAGGAACACATAATTAAACAATTAAGTTATTCACAAAGTTCTTCAATTGGAACTGGCTGATGTCCAGGGGCGTACGTTCAACCTCTGACAACCATTGGAACTGGCTGATGTCCAGGGGCGTACGTTCAACCTCTGTCAACCATTGGTACTGGCTGATGTCCAGGGGCGTACGTTCAACCTCTGCCAACCATTGGAACTTGCTGATGTCCAGGGGCGTACGTTCAACCTCTGTCAACCATTGGAACTTGCTGATGTCCTGGGGCGTACGTTCAACCTCTGCCAACCATTGGAACTTGCTGATGTCCAGGGGCGTACGTTCAACCTCTGACAACCATTGGAACTGGCTGATGTCCAGGGGCGTACGTGCAACCTCTGTCAACCATTGGAACTTGCTGATGTCCAGGGCGTACGTTCAACCTCTGTCAACCATTTGAACTGGCTGATGTCCAGGGGCGTACGTTCAACCTCTGTCAACCGGATGGTCTCCAATTTGCCGCCCTTTCAAAGTCAATCACATTAATTTTTAAATAGGTTTGTAGTTAAAATTAATTCATTGTAATTGAGACAAATTATAGGTGGATATATTTTACACATTGGATGCCCTATTTAAATTAAGCAGTAATAACGATAACCTCATAATTTGATATACTTATAAATGCAATTTTTATTTTTAAAATTAGACACTACTTTGAAGACGAAAAGTGAAAACATTTTCAATATTTTATTCTTTTTAAAAGCCTTATCTTCACAGTTTGATCCAAAAATTAAGTGCAACATTGAAGGTGGTTTTTTTTCGTATCAAAGCTCCCCCAAACTCTTGAGTCGTATGGGCAGGACCTCGCGCCTTAGTGGGTAACGTCAACATAAACTTTTATATTTTGGGGTAATGGGCAAACACTTTCGCCGACCCCTGTCATAAACTAACTGCACGGGTTCTGGGCTACGCCACTGCTACGTTGACCTGATTATCTAGTGTGTATTTTTAAAATCCCATTTGGCTATGCAGTCAAATGCAGTGTGTTCTGAGAGTACAGATATGGCGATAATAAAAGAATAGTATCGTGTGTAATTTTTTTCTAAAAGAAAAGAACGCAAATTAATATTTTTAAACGCCCATTTACATATGCTTCAAAAATAATAATATTTAAACTATTCATATGACTATAAGAAAATTTTATTTCTTTAAAAAAAACGTTTAATAACCACCCAACATATACTATGTATCATTCTGTGTTTAGCACTTGTCTGTTAGAGTTAGAGTATTGTTATGATTAACCGATGGTGATTAATCGTTTTTAAAAAATGTGTACTTAGACAGTATTTGTATTTTTTATGTGCACAAACAACACACAAGAAGACAATCATAAGAGAGAGAGAAAAATAACTGTTGAAATGAAATGAAATGTAAGACCATTGAAAAGCAAGGACTATGTGTTAGCGTGAATAATCTAGCGGGCACTTACAATTTGCCATCACCGATCTGCATAATTCTCAAGAACAAAATTAAGCAGATGAATACTTCGAAGGGGTTTCAAGAATGTCGACGAAACGGTTAGGAAACTTTTTCGGTAATTTCGAAGCGTCGACAAATACAAGTGTCTTTAGACAGCTTTCTATATTTAGATAAAAAGGAATAATTATTTGTAAAAAAAATATTGTTTTTGTTTTACGTTTTGTGTTTCAAATCTAAATTGTATTCAACGTTGTTACACTCTTTAACAATTCATAAGCAATTGTTTTAAAATAAATGTTAATAATTTTTTTTTGAAAAGTGATTTTTCTTTCAGCATTGAACGCATTATCGTATTTAACATAGATTTTTATGGTAAGAATTGCTTCGTTAAATTAGTGTTTCGCTTAACTAGTAAGACTCGGGAAAGAATTAAGCACGACATGAAAGGTTACACTGTTTTGTTTTTTTATTGTAAGCTTCATCATTCTTCTGCCATTATATAGCTTTTAAATTAATTCTCTTAGTTCAAGGAAAACGCTCTACAAAACAACTTTCCAATTTAAAGTATCTGCATAATCTTAGTTTAGTAAAAATTGGATATTTTTAAAAAAAAATGTTTCTTGTCAGATAATATTTATGTGAATGTTGATAACCAGGGAATGGGGGAAATAGGGTTATTAGTTTTACAGACACACGTTGAAACGTAATGTTTGGGCTTAAAATTCACCCTGCAGGTTTAGCTTACGTTTTTCGAAAAGCATATTAACAGTGGCTAAGCTATAGTGGTAATGCCACCCAGGGTTGGACGATATTATTGGTCTTCTACCTGGTCCTTACCAATTGAAAGTACCTTTCAAACATATTAACAGTGGCTAAGCTATGGGGCCATCCATAAAGTACGTCACGCTCCTAGTGGGTGGGTGTAAGAAAGTGTGACACAGGCCATGTGTGATGTCACACATTTGTTTTTTTTTAATTACTTTTTTTCTAAATTATTTATATTTTTTAGTAGAATTTAAATATCTTTAAAAAATAATTTTCAAAATTTTTGTGAAACATTAGAATTAGTTTTATGTCAAAATAGCATCAAAATGCGTATCTCCTGAATGTATTGTTCATAAATATGAATTGGATGCAGCAGGACTGGTATCGAAGGATCGGGAATGGTTTGACAATCATCTTCACACCAGCCAATATTACACTCAAATTGTGAAATATCAGGACATACAATTTTGCGACAAAGTGCGAAGCTTATATTTCAGTGTTTTACCTTCAGAATTACTCCGTCTCAAATCAGAATCAACCAAACAATTTATGGACTGAAAGCTTCAGAAAGAAAAGATGCAGAATCTCTAAATTTCCTTTCTTGTTTGTAGCAAAAACTATCAAATTTGATGACATTATGCCAAGATCAACAGGAGTTTTCAAAGTACAACCATATGATTACTAGATTATTTTATGGTAATTTCAAAGTATGTCACTTATATTTTGCCTCACAAAATATGTTGAAGAAACATACAGGACAACACAGAGAATGTGCCCACCCAAACTGTTCAAGAATCAACTCCGATAAAACGCATCCGTCCTTTGAGAATTGCTTCTAGAAGGCAAAGAGAACCCATGGCAGTTATTGCCAGAAGAGAAAATGCACATACAGAGGCTGTTGAGTGGCTAGATGAGGACGAGTTGATATGTCTGCAATTATCCTTCCAGGAAACGATAATGGTGAAAGATTGATGTCAGTCGTAACTATGGATGAACACTTCACTTCACCGTAGTAAGATGATGTCCAGTGAATATTTTTGAATGAAACATAATTCATAGGACCATAATAAACAGATTCAATATAGCACAAGGGTTGGTCACATAATTTGTCAATCTAGTCTTTTTTTTTAGTCAAATTATTTTGTTTCCTTTTTATTATTTAATCTCTGGTTGAGGTCAAGTTTCGCTAATCTACTTCTTATCCTGTGTCAATAGAATGCATCATATAGAATGGGACTGCAATAAAGCTTTTAAATAAAATACAAAATACACAAACAAATTGTGCAATGAAAACAATAAATTTGAGCTTTATTTTTAGACTGATACGACAGTAAACGTTTCGGCTAATGCCTTCATCAGTACAACATAAAATACATTCTTACAATACTTACATAAGTAATAATAATATTCTTAAAACATATGTATTTTAAAATATTTATGTTAAATAAAAAGAAAGGAAAAACAAAAACAAACTTGGACACAGGATATAGCAAAAAGGGGGAAGTATCCAAAGTTACAGTAAAAACCACAACGGGAACAAGATTATGCAGTTAAGTAAAATTATGAATTTGGTTAATTCCATATGGAGCCAACGTACCAAATCTATATAATAAAAGGCAATTTTCTGTCCGGTCATTTACATATTGAATGACGTTCAAAACGAGTTTTTCTTTAGGTGCAGTTTTTTTCCAAGAGTTTATTTTTAGCGATGAGCGTCGGGATTTTTAGTCAAAAACTTTGTTTTTACGGGTTATTTATTATAACTCTGAACAGACCACGGTGTGGAAAAGAATGGGGTCTCAGGACAGACGGGGTGGGTAATGTTGTTATAACTATAATGTATATTATTTTTGACGTGATACACATGTATGGTCGGTCGAGACGGGCGGGTCTCTCGACAACAGCGGTGGAGGGGAGGTAGGTTATTATTTAATAACATCAAGTAGACGTGAGCTCTGTATAAGTAACGATAATAAACAAGAAGTTACAACAGAATCCCAGTGTAAATGATTGGCTTACTGTGTCAAGTGATAACATTATTAATTGGGCAATCAAAACACAAACAATGGACATAATATATGTTCACAAAGGAATAATACGTTCTTAAAAAATACTTTTGATTTAAAAATTATACAATAGTCCATAGAAGTTTTTAAAGTGTGCATAATAATCTATGGCCAAGTATTAATTTGTTTTGCCATTTAGTCATCTTATTGCCTGTTCAATAAACAAATTTCTCTTGTTATTAAATACTTACAGGTGTTAAGAGTTACACAGAAGATTGCTCTCATCGTCCGCCTTCCTTTATGTGACACGTGAATCTCCTGCTGTGATGTGTAAGGGTTGAGTCCTCAGCTCATTGTTTAACTCTCCGTGTAATCCCACGTGGAAGAGACCGTCCGTTTCGTGGGCAGAGTCGCTGACTGGACAAAGAAATACGTGAGTGTGTGGGGGGGGGGTGACTAAATTATCTCAACGGGGGATGACTTATGTCACGTGGACGACTCCGTTCGTTTCGATTTACAATTTTCAGGAAAGGGTTGAGGGATATCGTCCAGTGAACTCGTCGACCAGCTGACACAGACTGACTGGATGTCGTGTAGACTCCTTCTATAGGACACGGGGGCCCTGTATCTGACCAACCGGCTGGACACAGATTGAATGAGATGACGTGTAGACGCCTTGTATAAGACACGGGGGCCCTGTATCTGGCCGACCAGCTGACACAGACTGACTGAATGTCGTGTAGACTTCTTGTGTAAGACACGGGGCCCTGTATTTGGCCGACCTGCTGACACAGACTGACTCGATGGCGTGTAGACTTCTTGTGTAAGACACTGGGATCTTGTCTCTGGCAGTTGTTGTGGCGTAGTCCAATACGGTAATTCTGGTGATGGCTCAAGTGATCAGGTGTTGAACCGTTACAGTAAAAGAGATGGGCTACTGGTAGTTGGTAGCCAAAACTTAGGTAGGACTGTAATTGCCGGTGTCACGAAACAAACTCTCTCTAGTGGGAGACTTTGTTTTAAAAATAAAAGTCTACGTAGTTTTAAAAAAGGCTCTTAATTATATTTATTTATAGAGTAAGTTTTCTTTAGTGTTTAACATCTCAGAATATATATTGCAGTTGTGATACATTCATTTGTGTATGATTATAAGGACTTTAACGATCACAAACTTAACGAGCGGCCTAACAATTTAAGGACAAAGGGAGGTAGTTGTCTGCTTCTGCACGCAACTCGAGGTATACCTCACCGAAGTTTCTCTCACGGGATCCAGCGATCTAAAAACCTGGAGAGGGATGAGGTTTTACGGGCTTTGTTTTCACACCAGTGTCAACGTTACGGGTTAATTTATTCAGAATGTATGATGAGACCTGAGAGTCTTATAAATGTCACAACAACGTACACAGCAGACTTTGTAGTCACTCTCTGCTCATACGTGACTGAGTAATAAACATACATTACGTTATCGTCACACCAACGTACACAGCATACTTTTGTAGTCACTCTCAGCTCATACGTGACACAGTCATAAACATGCATTACGTTATAGTCACACCCACGTACACAGCATACTTTTTAGTCACTCTCTGCTCATACGTGACAGAGTCATAAACATGCATTACGTTATAGTCCAATGTGAATAAAGAAATTTTGTTAATTATAAATTCAAATTTAAAAAACCTACTCAACTTACTAATTAAAAGATTGATGATATAAAAAACACAAACATTTGTTATAAAATGTCTGCAATCTTCACTCTCCTTGTTATTAACACAGTTGTTAAAATGTCACATTTTAAATGTTTTACTAATCATACATTTATCAATGTACCTAATTCACGTTGTCTGTATGGTTGTAATGCAATGTAATGCTGTTAGGTGGCGCTGCGATATGGATGTAATGCTGTTAGGTGGCGCTCCGATCGATTTTTTTTTATAGTGCTGCTCAAAAAATAAAACATTTCGAACGTTCAGCATAAAATTGTTCAATAAGATAATAAATGAATCAAATAAAAATAAATTAAATAAATGAAAGTTATGTATTACGCTATTTTTTAATCTGATGTGTATTTAATTTGAAAACTTCCGTTATTTTTGACGGGTGGTACACTTGTACGTTTACTAATCATTGAGTTAGTAATAGTAGTATTACAGTAATGTTTTCATGTAAGCAATAAAAACGAAATTAATTGTTTTGATTGTTTCTACATTCTAGTAACTAATCTTAACAGACACTTTTTTAAATCACGAAATAAAACTTTTTTGTTGTTGTTTTTTTATTAGGAATTAGTGTAAATCCGTAGGCGCGAGAAACTTTACGTTTATTGAACTTTTTCCCTAATAATAGCGATAGAAGTAAAGTGGCGTGCCACTTTTCTCGAGAAAGCTGCAATCAGGAGCTTTCTAATTAACAATAAGAGATAGTATATATTACACTTAACAAAGTAATCTTATAGTTTCATTAATATTTAAATGCAGACCCTAAGATTTCTCTTGTTACTCCTTCGCGCAGGCGCTCACGTGCCACGTGGTGTGTAAGCGGTAGGTTGTGATTTGTGACTTTGATGCCAGTTTTTGACATCCCCTATATGTGATGTCACGTTTAGATGTGTTCTGGTTTTTTGCATGGACCAAGGGATTGACACAATGTAAGCAATTTATCTACATGTCCTTAACGCTACATTTTATTCCAATCGCACAAACTCAAATGTAATACCGCGTCATATCCCACTGTCCTGTAAATAGGACATTGGGATGACGTGGTGTATATAGCACCTAGATGTAAAGTAAGCCATAATAATCCTATTTTTCTAGTGAATCATGCCAGGAAAATGTCATAGCCTGGGTGAAGGGGAATAGTTTCTAGAACAGTGCGAAGAAGAATACTCGGAAGCTGAAGTCTGTGTGCTTGTCCTTCACCATCCTGGACGAAGCAGAAAATTCCGTCCATCCCAAAGACATCTGTATTGAATTGAAAGGTGCCGCTAAAACTGACAAGAATAACACCATTAGTTAAATCATTAAACCTTGAAACACTAGAGGATAGAAGAACCAAAAGCAAAGTAGTAATCATACATAAGGCAAATAATTCTAATTTAGAAATACAACACAAAGATAACCTAATACAACCCTCAGATAGACATAAGGATAAAAACACCTTTCTTATTCCGTATGCGAGAACAAACACATACACGTTTTCCTTCTTCCCGTCCGGAATTCGGGCGTGGAATGGGTTGCCTGAAGAATCCAGGAAAACCAACACTTTATCAACATTTAAATCTCTAATAAAAATGCAGGACTAAACACAAACCATAGATAAGCGTAGGACGCAATAATCTTCTGTATAGAAGGAGCGTCTGTAAACAGATAAAATAAGATAAGATAAGATAAGATAAAACACAAAATAATGTGCAACCAGTTGTAAGCCGACCTACTCCTTTGGAGCACTTTGATGAGTTTATCTTTTCGCTAGAGTTTTACGATGTATAGAATAGAGAAACAGGTCGCTATTCAACTAATGTTAGAAGCGATCACGAATCTCAAACATTAGCTGAAGAATCGAAGGTCTGTCTTGGGAATTTTGATTCTAACTGGATATCATAGAGTCTCGTCAGAAACAGACTATAGGAGCGATGCAGATGATCTTGTTGTTATTATTGTCCATAATGCCATGTCCTGAAACCGATTTCTGAAATTTGGAAAGTAATATTTATTTCGTGGATAATTCTACTGCAGAGAGCAAACAAAGTTGATCAATCATTCAAGATGAAGCCTTTTTGAATTCTTGAATGTGAATTTCCCAAATTTAGGCTATGTTACAAACTAACATCAGCATTAATGAGATGAGCGTGAAATTTAATGCCAGCCTGAAAAAAAAATTATAAAAGGAAATAAAGCTCATCAGATTTGATTATAAATATTTGGCCTTGTGCTCCCAGCGAGGAATTCTGTTACACTTCTCATTGTTTTGTGGAGAGAAAAACACTGCAACAGATTGGCCCATTGGTTTTCAAATATTCTTGAATGCTGTACAATACATTGCTGATCCATGCAGCTTTGTCCTCATTTTTTATAACATCTTTACAAACATGGATCTATTGTCTCAGCTGGCAGATACTGGATTTCAAGTAACAAGATTAGAGAAGACAGATTCAATGAACATGTCTACTGAGTCTTCAAAAGAGTGAAAATGTCACTCATGAGAAAATGAGTCGTCTACTACAGAACGTCTGAGGTACTTCTCGTGCGCTGGCACGACAGTAACATTGTAAACATTGCCACAAATCACGATTCTCTTTAGCTGTTTCATGATGTCAAGCTAAGAGTGAAATAAAAGAACTACAAAAGCACTGTGAAAAGCCTAACTTGATCTCTAATTATAATGCTCTTATGGGTCGGTGTCGACTACCATAATTGGCTTGTTTCAAATTACAGTATTTCTGTTCGTGAAAAGAAATGATACTGGTCATTGTTTACTTGCTGCATTGATGTGGCAGTAGTGAATGCATGGATTCTGTACGAAATTATCCACTGCTCAAATGCAATGGCTCTGAAGGATTTCAGACGCGCAATTGATACAGCTTATTTGAAGATAACTCTAAAACGCAAGTACACAGGGTACCCAAATTACCAATGGGAGCTAATATGGTGTTATATGACGGCGTGGGACAATTTTGTTGCAGAGTGAAAAACGGGGCACTGTCAATGAATGGTGCAGAAGCAAGCCTAAACCATTTTTGAGGGAGGTACAATAAAAACGTCTTCCTGACGTGCTTTCAGACTTATCATAATACATAGTGTTTTATGACTATGATTTCTCTTAAGCTTGGTTGGTTCTTGCATATAATTTTATAATAAGAAGCAATACATTGAGGCTCCCACACATTTTTCACGGATTTTATTTTATCATAGGTCCTCACATTGTCCTATTTAGAGGACAGTCTACATCTACACATTAAAACACATTAAAATAAACAATTTATTTGTGCTCTAGGGACTCCAAGTAACAAAACATTCACAACGGAAATAAAATTACACATGAAAAATAATTTAGGAGATAACGGAATAAGTAGTAAATTATAAACCAAAAATACTTAGTAGATTTTTAAAATATAAAAACAGTTACAAAGTTATCAAGAACATTCAGTAAACCCTCGTTTATCGCGGTTAATGGGGACCGGAGGCCCCCGAAATAGGTAAAAGTCTGCGGCATAGGAACACCCATTGTAAAGCAATACGAAGTCGGTATATGAGTTAACGAAATACACAATACAAGTACCTACTATATATGACATGATGATAAATATAATGTCCAAAAAAATGATGACTTTGTAGGTGATGATGACTTTCACTGTGATGCCGATGATTATATTTTAAGTTTCTTCAGACGGCCATGTCATTTCCTAGGTCACTTCTTCTAATACTAATATAGGTAAAAACAAGCGAAGCTGTGAATCCACGAAAAGTTAACCACAATTGTAACGAGGGATTTCTGTATTAAAAGTGTTGTCAAACATCAAATACCCTGATAAACATTTCAGTAACGCTAGAGAATGCTAAAATTAGCAGAAACAATAAAGTTATTGGAACAAACAAAAAGTTGATTTGTTTATGTTGTTGTTAAACTGAGTGGAAATAGTTTAAACAATAAATTCATCTATAAATAGCATAAACTAGGGTCATGAGTTGTTTTTAGGCTCACTGTAAATAAAAAGTGGTAAAATTCTAGCAAACTATTGAAATTGTATCCCTAAATGTAGGGACCGATGTCAAGTGGCGTGGCACTTTCATAAAATATTAAAATTAGTTTTGGATCGGGACCGGATGATTCAAAATTAGACAAGCATATCTATTAGACTAAATTAAAACATTTTATAGTTTCATATTTTGAAGAAAATTTTTTTATAGGTACTTTTCCTTTATTTTTTTATATTTCTATACACTTATTTGACTTCCACACAATGCAACTTATAAAACACCATTTATTAATAAGTAATCTCATTAGATTTAAATTACATTTTACAAAAAATAAATTAAAATTGTGTTTATCTTACTTATTTTCACAAAATAATGTCATATCTAAAAAATCATAAACGATGCTTTGTGGTGCGTCGTTGGTGCGATCTAATTTTACTTCACGTCCAATGTGATTACAAGTATAATATTTATTGAATTTATTGTGTTTTTTTTTAATGAAAACATTATCGTTTCTTCTTTTCTATAGTTATAAATAAAAATCATTGTATACATTTATACACATGTAATAAAACACATACTTTGTTTTAATTACAAATGATAATTTGTGTATAATTATTTCAATAATGCTAAATTGAGAGACAAATTTCAATTGAATAGCCGACTGTTTCTATTTACTAAACCATCGTAGAAGTCACCTGTATATGGCTAGTATAGTAATAATTTATCCAGTCTGTTTTTGTTAGCATTCAAAGAAAATACATCAATGAGATATTACAAACTTTCGAAGGTAAAAGTATCGTTTCCTTTTAAATTATATATATATATATATATATATATATATATATATATATATATATATATATTGGGGCTGCGGAAATTAACGATTAATTTCTCAATCAATCGTTTAAATTTTGTATTAATTAAAATTATTTTAATTAATAAAAATTAGATTAAAATTAAAGAAAACAATTATGATATATTTTTAAAGTTTTAATAATAAATAATTAATAATTAATAATAATTTATATATTTTTTACGTACAAATTTCGCCCGCTAATATTATAATTTTTTTTATTAATATATGTGGACCGCACACGTCAACTAAAAAATGGCTGACAGCAGCAGTGCAGTTAAATTTAAACATATAACTGGAGAGTTCAGCAAATATTTTGTTTTTAAGCTAACTGCGTAAGGCAAAGTCAAGATGGTGAAAAAGTTTACTGTTTTCACTGCCATAAACAATCTTCTATATATATAATTCTCGTCATGGTGGGACCATGCTAAGCAAGCAAGCTGCAATTATGTGCAACCGAGCAAGAATGACGAATAACCCTAGCTTGGACTTGGGTCGACCGATGTATCGAGACCAACAATGGTCCTTGCGTTTCACTTATATTGTTCCTTCACAGAAAACTTGAGATTCGTAGTGTACTGGTTTTCACGTCCACCTCATATGGGGAAGGTCCTGGGTTCAATCCCCAGCGCAAACATTTTTTTTTAAATGTCTGTTTGTGCCCGTTCTTTTACCCCTTTATTGCCAACACTAGCTGACGGGTGAAGACTTCATGAAAGACACAGTTGTCAAAATGGGATGGGTTTGGGCAAACAACTGTGAGTGAATGAAAAGAAGGAACTCTGCAGAGACCCGCGGCGTAGCATACGCTGCAGACTTGCTCATCATAGGCAGTGCAAAGAACGGTTGGGGGTGAGAGTGCAGACACAAAAAGCAGCACTAAGTAAATAAAAAAAGACATGCACACTGAGGTTGTTATTACCCGCCTCCCTGTTTAATACTACCATCCCTTAAACATAAACTGTGATTGGCCGATCCTAGTGAGCGTTAGTCATATTTAGGGTTGTTAATTGTGTGTTGTTGTTGTTGTTTGTTTTTTTTTAAACCGATTATCGATTATGTAACTTCGATTTTAAACCGATTATCACTTTATAGCTGACTTCATAGAAGTTAGGGGTGTACCGAATTTCGCCTGCAAATGTATCGAAACCAACAATGAGTTAGCAGTCCCCGCAACCGACGTTCGCTCGCGTTGTATTTATTTCTTCGTGCTGTAGTTTGCGTCCGTTCTTTCTCCACTTTCTTTGCACTCTCCATGAGCATGTATGTGGCGTATGCTACGCCGCGGGGCGTCTAGTTCTCTTTTAAAGGATCAAATACACATCTCTGACGTACCACCATCAGCACAAACATCCGATCAACTATCAACACATTGTCATAAAATTTAGTTCAAAATATTCTTAATTTCAATGTCCGTGAGAAATGATCAGTTTAATGACGTCATAAATTTCTATTTTTGGCTTTAATTGACATTATCGATTGATTAATCGATAATTAAATAAAAGCATATCTTTGACAAAAATAAGTTCTGTTTTCGAATACATATATCATGAAATTGGACATGTCTTAAAATTGTATTTCCTGCAAATTCTTAATCATTGATATAATGCATTTGCTATTGCTTATACAGTCAAAGACATAATTATGTACGATGTAATGACATTAAATTATATATCACAAACTCATATTAAATATCAGTTATATCTCTGGATTAGCGGTGTGTTGCTTTCAAATAATAACTTGTATTTTTTTATATTTTTCAGCCGATATATGATAGAAACTCTAAAAATGTGTGTCACTGGAGACATAAACATAACAGAAACTGATAAGATATTGAGTTGTGTGTCGCTGGAGACATAAACATAACAGAAACTGATAAGATATTGAGTTGTGTGTCGCTGGAGACATAAACATAACAGAAACTGATAAGATATTGAGTTGTGTGTCGCTGGAGACATAAACATAACAGAAACTGATAGATATTGAGATGTGTGTCGCTGGAGACATAAACATAACAGAAACTGATAAGATATTGAGATGTGTGTCGCTGGAGACATAAACATAACAGAAACTGATAAGATATTGAGTTGTGTGTCGCTGGAGACATAAACATAACAGAAACTGATAAGATATTGAGATGTGTGTCGCTGGAGACATAAACATAACAGAAACTGATAAGATATTGAGATGTTGATGGTACCACATCGAACTTGATTCGGTCATTCATGTTTATATATTGTAAGTTAGTAAATGTATAACCCGCATTATTTTATATATTGTAAGTTAGTAAATGTATAACCCCCATTATTTATATATTGTAAGTTAGCAAATGTATAACCCCCATTATTTTATATATTGTAAGATAATAAATGTATAACCCCCATTATTTTATATATCGTAAGTTAATCAATGTATAACCCCCATTATTTTATATATTGTAAGTTAGTAAATGTATAACACCCAATATTTTATATATTGTCGGTTGATTAGTGTAAAACCCCCATTATTTTATATATCGTACGTTAGTAAGCGTATAACCCCCATTATTTTATATATCGTAAGTTAGTAAGTGTATAACCCCCAGTATTTTATATATCATAATAAAATTAGTGTATAACCCCCATTATTTTATATATCGTAAGTTAGTAAGTGTATAAACCCCATTATTTTATATATTGTAAGTTAGTAAGTGTATAACCCCATTATTTTATATATTGTAAGTTAGTAAATGTATAAATCAATTATTTTATATATTGTAAGTTAGTAAATGTACAACCCCCATTATTTTATATATTGTAAGTTAGTAAATGTATAACCCCAATTATTTTATATATTATAAGTTAGTTAATGTATAACCCCCATTATTTTATATATTGTAAGTTAGCAAATGTATAACCCCCATTATTTTATACATTGTAAGTTAGTAAATGTATAACCCCCATTATTTTATATATTGAAAGTTATTAAATGTATAACCCCCATTATTTTATATATCGTAAGTTAGTAAATGTATAACACCCATTATTTTATATAGCATAAGTTAGCAAATGTATAACACCCATTATTTTATATATTGTGAGTTAGTAAATGTATAACCCCATTATTTATATATTATAAGTTACAAAATGTTTAATCCCCATTATTTTATACATTGTAAGTTAGTAAATGTATAACCCCATTATTTTATACATTGTAAGTTTCTAAATGTATAACCCCCATTATTTTATATATTGTAAGTTAGTAAATGTATACCCCCAATATTTTATATATCGTAAGTTAGTAAATGTATAACCCCCATTTTTTATATATTGTAAGTTAGTAAATGTATAACCCCCATTATTTTATATATCGTAAGTTAGTAAATGTATAACCCCCATTATTTTTTATATTGTAAGTTAGTAAATGTATAACCCCAATTATTTTATATATTGTAAGTTAGTATATGTATAGCCCCCATTATTTTATATATCACGTTCTGTTTTATGTAAAACCCCCATTATTTTATATGTTGTAAGTTATCAAATGTATAACCCCCATTATTTTATATATTGTAGTTAGTAAATGTATAACCCCCATTATTTTATATATTGTAATTAGCTTTTATATGGATATACCCAAGATTTCTACGAAAGTTTAGTTTACCTTCAACTAATATCCTTGACATTTCTGTACAGAAGCGGTTAACTGAAATTTGAAAGGAGGCTTCAGTCACAAAATCTTATTTTCTGTTAAATGTGACATCACAAGGAAACAAGCCATTCTTTCATTGTTAAACTTTTATGCCAACACAACACAATTATAAAAGACATAACCATGTAAACACATCATTGAATAATGAAAAGTTGGTTTTCGTCCTTTTTATTTTATTTTCAACTTCATTTTTTTTAATACAGCAATCAGAAACATTGTTAAATTAAACAGCTTATGTATCTTCTATTAAATATTTATTATTTGCAAGTAACAAGGTTTTAAAATCCTTTATATTAACTCTTGGTGTCTGCTTGCTTGGTTGAGCCTGGCGGTGCCGAAAAACTTTGGATATGTTAAACCTGGCTAGTAAATTAAATCCATTAGTATATAGAGCGATATGTTAAACCTGGCTAGTGAATTCAATCCATTAGTTTATAGAGCGATGTGTTAACCCTGGCTAGTGAACTCAATCCATTAGAATATAGAGCGATATGTTAAACCTGGCTAGTGAATTCAATCCATTAGTATATAGAGCGATATGTTAACCCTGGCTAGTGAATTCAATCCATTAGTATATAGAGCGATATGTTAAACCTGGCTAGTGAATTCAATCAATTAGTATATAGAGCGATATGTTAACCCTCGCTAGTGAATTCAATCCATTAGTATATAGAGAGATATGTTAAACCTGGCTAGTGAATTCAATCAATTAGTATATAGAGCGATATGTTAACCCTCGCTAGTGAATTCAATCCATTAGTATATAGAGCGATATGTTAAACCTGGCTAGTGAACTCAATCCATTAGTATATAGAGCGATATGTTAACCCTGGCTAGTGAATTCAATCCATAAGTATATAGAGCGATATGTTAACCCTGGCTAGTGAACTCAATCCATTAGTATATAGAGCGATATGTTTACCCTGGCTAGTGAACTCAATCCATTAGTTTATAGAGCGATATGTTAAACCTGGCTAGTGAATTCAATCCATTTGTATATAGAGAGATATGTTAACCCTGGCTAGTGAATTCAATCAATTAGTATATAGAGCGATATGTTAACCATGGCTAGTGAATTCAATCCGTTAGTTTATAGAGCGATATGTTAACACTGGCTAGTGAATTCAATACATTAGTATATAGACCGATATGTTAAACCTGGCTAGTGAACTCAATCCATTAGTATATAGAGCGATATGTTAACCCTGGCTAGTAAATTCAATCCATTAGTATATAGAGCGATATGTTAAACCTGGCTAGTGAATTCAATCCATTAGTATATCGAGCGATATGTTAAACCTGGCTAGTGAACTCAATCCATTAGTATATAGAGCGATAGATTAACCCTGGCTAGTGAATTCAATCCATTAGTATATAGAGCGATATGTTAACCCTCGCTAGTGAATTCAATCCATTAGTATATAGAGCGATATGTTAAACCTGGCTAGTGAACTCAATCCATTAGTAAATAGAGCGATAGATTAACCCTGGCTAGTGAATTCAATCCATTAGTATATAGAGCGATATGTTAAACCTGGCTAGTGAATTCAATCCATTAGTATATAGAGCGATATTTTAACACTGGCTAGTGAATTCAATACATTAGTATATAGACCGATATGTTAAACCTGGCTAGTGAACTCAATCCATTAGTATATAGAGCGATATGTTAACCCTGGCTAGTAAATTCAATCAATTAGTATATAGAGTGATATGTTAACCCTTGCTAGTGAATTCAATCAATTAGTATATAGAGCGATATGTTAAACCTGGCTAGTGAATTCAATCAATTAGTATATAGAGCGATATGTTAACCCTGGCTAGTGAATTCAATCCATTAGTATATAGAGCGATATGTTAACACTGGCTAGTGAACTCAATCCATTAGTATATAGAGCGATAGATTAACCCTGGCTAGTGAATTCAATCCATTAGTATATAGAGCGATATGTTAAACCTGGCAAGTGAACTCAATCCATTAGTATATAGAGTGATATGTTAAACCTGGCTAGTAAATTCAATCAATTAGTATATAGAGCGATATGTTAACACTGGCTAGTGAATTCAATCCGTTAGTATATAGAGCGATATGTTAACACTGGCTAGTTAATTCAATCCATTAGTATATAGAGCGATATGTTAACCCTGGCTAGTGAATTCAATCAATTAGTATATAGAGCGATAAATTAACCCTGGCTAGTGAACTCAATCCATTAGTATATAGAGCGATATGTTAACACTGGCTACTGAATTCAATCAATTAGTATATAGAGCGATATGTTAAACCTGGCTAGTGAATTCAATCCATTAGTATATAGAGCGATATGTTAACCCTGGCTAGTGAATTCAATCAATTAGTATATAGAGCGATATGTTAAACCTGGCTAGTGAATTCAATCCATTAGTATATAGAGTGATATGTTAACACTGGCTAGTGAATTCAATCAATTAGTATATAGAGCGATATGTTAAACCTGGCTAGTGAATTTAATCCATTAGTATATAGAGTGATATGTTAACCCTGGCTAGTGAATTCAATCAATTAGTATATAGAGCGATATGTTAAACCTGGCTAGTGAACTCAATCCATTAATATATAGAGCGATATGTTAACCCTGGCTAGTGAACTCAATCCATTAGTATATAGAGTGATATGTTAACTCTGGCTAGTGAATTCAAGCAATTGGTATATAGAGCGATATGTTAAACCTGGCTAGTGAATTCAATCCATTAGTATATAGAGCGATATGTTAAACATGGCTAGTGAATTCAATCCATTAGTATATAGAGCGATATGTTAAACCTGGCTAGTGAATTCAATCCATTAGTATATAGAGTGATATGTTAACCCTGGCTAGTGAACTCAATCCATTAGTAAATAGAGCGATATGTTAACACTGGCTAGTGAACTCAATCCATTAGTATATAGAGTGATATATTAACTATGGCTAGTGAATTCAAGCAATTGGTATATAGAGCGATATGTTAATCCTGGCTAGTGAATTCAATCCATTAGTATATAGAGC